>VZTZ01013274.1:145589-292859 GCA_013400955.1 Drymodes brunneopygia | reverse complement strand
CCCTTCCCTTCCCTTCCCTTCCCTTCCCTTCCCTTCCCTTCCCCAGATGGCAGGTCAGTGATAGCAGCTTCACACCATTGAACTCTTCACAAAACAAAGACAGGGCCACATTTTGAGAAGTTTTGGATCTGCATGGATATAATCCCAAAATAGGTAGGCTTCTGGTCCCACATTTTGGCACAGCCTGTTACAGTCTAACTAGGAGCCAAATCTCAGAGTTTGGGATTATCTTGGGCTTTGCTTCAGGTCCATTTTTAGTGTAAGAGAAATGATATTACATGCTATGATAAAATTGTGACATGGTGCCATTATCATTTTATAACGTGATGCTATTAATTCCTCACACCCTCTGCAAGTTGCTGTGACCATGACCCTAATTGTTTTTTCAAACTCACAGTAATGTGGCCTCTGGCTCATTATAAAATTACATGAAGAAACTCATGAGATGCAAAAGGAAAAGAAAAAGGAGTGAAAATCTCTCTGTGGACCTTTTTGATTTGTACAAGTCATAGCTTTAGACAGGGAGAAACATTCCAACAACAGAGATTGGCAAATATTAGAAAATTTGGCTATAGATTCTTGGAAATTTCTCAGAAGCTTTTCCAAACCTCATCTTTAGATTATCCAAGACACTACACAGATCTCTTGGGTTACAATTTCTGGTCTTTGCTGACTCCAACAAGCACAGACTTATGTGAAAATTGAAATATAAAATAAACAACTACCTACCCCAGGAATGCAAATCTCTTCCCTTTCTTAAATCTTGACTGACTAAATCTTTTGAGCTTCAGAAAAGTGTATGCATATGTTCACTTGGATAGAAGATTTGGGTCATATCCTAATACTTAGTTGAACCAATTTGAACAGTCATTCTGATCCAATAATTTGCTGTAATGAATACAACAGGAAGAGCCAGGCTTCTTATTGCATTTAGCCTTGTCTGAGCAGCCTAATCTTTCTTTTTTCTCTTGTATATCCCCCCAGCTGATCTCACAATACCAAAGTACTACTTTGATCCATGCCAGGTGACAGTGACTCTTGGGCTGGCAGTGCAGGACCATGTTGCACCCTGGTTTCACGTTTCCACATCACTGCCCTAGTAGCAGATGACCCACGTCTGCCTATCAGATTTCCCACCATGGGAACCTGCCAGAATGGGTCTCCATGCAGTCACTGCTCCCTTCCCATGTCTGTCCTGGTGTTTCCACTGTCATGTTATCCAGTAAAAACAGAAGTCATCAGGGTGCCCTCAGTATTGCAACCTCCACTTGAACACATTTCCCATGGCTGGAGCAGAAGTGTCCCCCATACTCTCTGCTAAACACCCTTGCACAAAATGGTGCTCGCTTCTGGGGAAGAGTTTGGCACACTAATGGATTCAGTGTGTGGATTAGAGGCACTAAAAATGGTTTGGAAATTCTCCTAAGCATCTCCAGGTGTTCGATACATTAAAATAGCTGTAAAATAATAAAATGGAGGGAGAGGCTGTCAGTCATCTTGAACAACATTGTGGACACTTCTGACAGTCAGTGCTATCTCATACAGAGAGAGGTCCTTTTATTTTGTATTCCCAAGAAAGGTTTTGTTGGGTCTATTAGTCTTTGGGTAACCCAGAGAAGGGATGTGACATGAATTTAATGTGCCCTTTCTTAAATCCTCCCTGTTCTGATAATCACAAAGAGTTAAAGTAAGGCAGCAGAAGGTTTCTCTGGGCCTCTAGGAGGTTCAGCAGATTACTAATACACTACAGGCAGTTTTAATGACAGAGCTTCCAGCTCAAATCTGGCCTTTTTATTATGATGAAGGGCCTGGCCCCAAGTGGTACAGAACACCTGCAGCTCTCATTGAATACAATGGGATCTGATGCTGATGAAAGGGACCATTTTCAAACTTCCTTAGAAGTAGGCGCTCCCCAGATGTTATGCAAAAAGCCCTGCAGAACAGGCATCAAGTGCTGTGATACTAGGCAGGCCAGCCACTCTTTTCCTCAGCAGGATAAACCCAGGAGTTTGTGTGAGTGGTTTATGTGATCAGATCTTCTGTCCAGGAGCAAGCAAATTAAGGTCAGTGCTGACTGAATTAATGGAAGTATTAGACATTCCTTGAGAAGAACTGGACATTTGAACAAAGAGGATTTTCTCTCGGTGGGAAGGTGCCTGATGACATCTGAGTTTTGTCACTGACAATAGTCATAGCAGGACTTTGAATATAATCCAGAAGAAAACTTGTGAGAAACTGGGAATCATATGTATGAGGAAAGACAAAGGGACGTGCACAACTTCTTACACGTAATTTCAAAGCAGAGCTTCAACAGAGACTTATTTTATCTGAACTAGTTCACGTCTCTAAATTTCACTGTTCACCCACGGTCAAGAGGAGACAATGCTTTCCAATCCGTGCTATAACACTTTTGAAATTCCCCTTCTTTGCAATTCCCCATGAACGCCTTGGTTAATGCAGATGGAGATCCTCAGCCCTGTGTGGTACTGGTGCCTCTGGGGCAGACCACTGCTGTAGGCGTGGGTGGGATTGTGCTGGCAATTATGGGTGAAATACTGTAAAACTCTTGATGAAGTGCAAGGCTGCACCATTCTTTTGGGTTCTTTATTGAATTTTATTTAGCCACATTCTCTATGCCTTTTAGCCATTGCTTCCTCCCTTCCTCATTTAATATATCTACTTATAATATAGAGAGCTGGTTCTGATTAAAGTCAATCAAAAATAAAACAATACACAAAAATTCGAATATATTGTATACTTGATTAGCCATGGCTGGGCAATAATATACAAGGGAAAATCTACATTCCTACTCCTCTCAGCTGGGGATAAGATCCAGAATCATATTACCAATATAAACAGCATAAAGCAGTCTGCTTTATTAATACCTAATATATCAGATATCACACATTCATTGCAAAAGGCAAAAGAATAAAAGCATGCCTGCATTCTGACATTGACACAGATATTAAATAACACGTGTCCTGTTCTGGATTTTCCTTTCTTTGTTACAGGGTTGCAGGGGAAGAAAGGCATAAATACAATAATAGTAAAAAAAAATAGTTCTTTGACAGTTATGTGGTGGTGGCAACATTGGCCCATTGTACGCAGTGAGTAAACATAAAAATGCAACAAACCTCTCAAATAATATCCATGTATCGGGCCAAATCCCAGCCACCACCAGCTGTCCAAGCACTGTGGGTTTGCTGTGGCAGTGCTGCATAGCTGGAGGAGGGAGGCAGTATAGGAGGACTTCGGCAAGTGATTTGTACGGCTCAGGAATGTCACAGAAGTGCTGGGTGTTGTCAGTTTATTTTTCTGCTCTTGGGTCCTCGTAGGACTGGTTTATTCTTTTCACAGGGCTGTTGTAGCTCACATCCCCAGTGCTGAGGGACTACTGTCAGGAAGAGAAAAGCTGAAGACTTAGTATTCCCTAGTGATGTTTCCTTTCTGGTATTCTCCCTCTGTTCCCTAATCCCTTCCTCCACCATCATCCTGAGGGTGGAGGAGGAGGCGAGGTCCTGAAAAGGGAATGCAGAGGCAGTGCTAGATAAATGCTGCCAGATAAACCCCTCTCTGTCAAAGTTATTTCCCTGGACAGTTTCTTTGTGTCTGTGTAGCTGGCATAAAGTGGCCAAAGCATACAACTGCCTCTCATCAGAGTGATTGTGTGTACAGTGTGGGTATGTGAGTATAGAAATTAATAAGGTTGGACTCTCTCTCTCTTACTGGGATTTACGTTTTCTCCAAATATGAAACCCCGTAGCTGGGTTTCAATGTATGAAAATAAAACTGTGTACTTTAAAAAGCAGTGAAGTAAAACTTCCACAGTAGCTTTGATACGGCTAGTTCTTTTTTAAGCCACTTGGACCTGGCATTGCTTCCTGACAGTCTGCCAGCCTTGGATGCTGTTGTTTTTATCCATGCTGGAGAATGAGACAGGTTGCTGATGGCTTTCTGAGTATGGTGTTTGTATGGGTTACCTGGCATCATCCTGAACTCAAGGAAATTGCAGTTCTCAACCCTTCACATGTGTGTGGGTAGCAACAGTACAAGGCTGAGCCATGCACAAGCATGTGAAAGCCTCCATTCCCTTTCTGCTGAACATAACAGTCCCTCAGACTCGGGTTATGATATTACTGCCTTCATTCCCTTCCCACCACCACTCTCTGAAGCCAGTGACCTAGAGAAATTTTGTAACCATTTCTCTCTCCCCACAGCCGATCCAACACTATACCTCAGCCAACTACCCCTGCCCCTCGTGCACCTGCCTTGGCACTTCAGCCATCCGCCCCTGACACACAGCAAGACTCTGGGACCTGACGAAGTTACCACCAGACAACTGATTACCTGCTAATCTGCTGCTTGGCAGCAGCTGGTTGTGTGAAAGCTCTTATCCTGCAGCTCAACTTTTTCACAGAGGGAGGTACGGCTGAACACGAACTCCTGTACAGAGGCAATTACACGAGCTACGGGGTTACTGCCTTGATATAGGCGGTTGAAGACTGCTGCCTCCAAGTATCATTTGAAGTATTTCACACACCAGCAGTGGTGCACATATCTCAGCCTGGTTTGGTGGACTGGGCATTCATGAACCTGTCAGGTTCACTGAGGTCTGCTCTGCGCTGATGTGTGTGTGTGTGTGCATGTGTGTGCACAGTCAGATTGTTTTGCTTCCCATTTGTAAGCTTGTTGAGGAAGATCACTTTCTGCAGCATTTATTGGGGTCTTGCATAATGGGCTGCTTGTCTTGGTGGAGCTATGAGGTACTACCAATACTGGCAGTCCATTGCACGCACCCAAAGAAAATCAAGTCATTTCCTTGATTGCATTTGCTTGACTGATGCTTTGGAGTGTGGCACATGGCATTGGGTTTGTTGATTAAGTATTATGGTAAACCAGAAAGTGATTCGCTGTGACATAATAAGATGTGACTGATGTGTCCTGATGTGATACAAACTGAGCTGTTGCAGAGAGATTCACAGTCAGACCCACCTAAAGCATTTTTTCTAGCACCCAGTTCTCAGATATTTGACTTGGACAATTACAGATTTGCCACCAACGCTCTGCTGTCCTCAGTCACCACACTAAATCTTCCTAATTGGCAAATACATTAGTGAGAACTGACATCACCATGTTAGTCACTGCGCAAACATGGAGGTTGGCGGGGAGGTACAATCATTCAGAGCTGTCCATAATTAATCACAGGCAGGTAGTTCAGAAAGGCTGTGGGAACAGTCTCCACATTCACTTACTCACACTTTACGATCCAAAACAGAATCCAGAAGTTATTCCGAGACAGGTGGTCATAAAATCTTGAAAACTGGTACTGAGAGTTGCTTTTGTTGTGCCCTACGTAAATCTGTCATATTTTGGCTAAATTATATACTGTTTAAAGTCAGCACTTATAGTAAAAACAACCTGTGTTGTGCTTGGAAGCACCTTTGCTGCTGAAACCTCTGAGTGTTTGCAGGATGCTTTGTGTTGCAGAAGATGAAGGCTCGAAGGAGCTGAGCTTCCCCCACAAGGAAGTCCAGATGGGGCATTGCAGAAGACCTTATGGCTGCATGCAGCCATCTGTGATCAAACAACAGGCAACACAAGAGCTTTATGAGCAAGGCCATCTCCACCCTGTACCTGAGCTGGAGGGAAAGCACTGAAACAGCTCAGCTCTGTGTAACCTGCTTTTTGTCTCATGAAGTGCCTGTTCCACAGCTGAGGACTGTGTGGTGTGGGCAGACCCAGAGTGGCCAATCAATGCCATATGGCACCAGGAGTCAAAGGCAACAATAAAAATAACTTCTGCGCCATCCCACCCCCCCCTCCCCCCCAAAAAAAATCAGTACAAGTCCTGTAAGCATTAAAATATTTTGGGAATATAGAACACAATTGGAGAAGGTTTAAAGAGTGCTTCTTTTTGTTTCTGCAAGTGGTAGGGGCAATCACAAAGCAGTCTTATTTCTAGCAGTAACTGGTGTGTGTGCCAGACTGCTGTTATGTTAGAGAGCAAAGGCTGATTGTGAGGCTGTATTTTAGAAATTTGAGGAGTTTTCGTACTTCATGTAAGAATGAAACACAGGAGAGGAATGTTATTAAACAAAATGAAAAGGAAGGAAAAAAATCACAGGGGTGTTTGTGGCTGGGCTCAGGATGAAGACAAGGTTTTACAGTTCTGGAGGCTACCTGAGACCTGATAAGACTGTGACTGTGATCAAAACAAACTGGAGGTGATTACTGGCAGATTTCAAATTAATCCTTTAAGAAAACATTAGAATGCATCACAGCATAGCTTATAGAGGATGGACTCTCCTATGGCTAACTAGACATGATACAAAGAAATTCAATAGAACTATAAAGCTGAAATTGGAGGCCAGAAAAGTCCCGAAAAGAGACACAGGATGTTGCCCATGCTGGGCTAACAGTACATGCTCAACTAAGGACCAGCAGGTGGGAGAAGGTGCAAGAAATCCCTTGAAATTATATCAGTTTGCAGGTTTTGCAGGCAGCAGGACAATATTTGCAGTACAGAGGAGGAAGCAGACAGTGACTTAGTCAAATTAACACTTTCTAGGAGCAGGAGATAGTGTTGCATTAGACCATTGGACTATAGTTTGGAAAGAAAATGTGTCCTTAACTCTACATGAGTTGAAGAGCATTAAGTCCAAGTTACCACAAAAGGATTTCTTCACACTGCAGAAAAAGCTGAGACACTAGAGAAAAGACAGCTAAGACACCAAAATCCTCATGGTGAATATATCCTGGGTGTTCGTGGAAAAGGTTCTGCTTTCATTGCTACCAGAGAAAAGGGACTACTGAGAACCTGTTCTCTTCTAGAATCTCTCAGTGTCTGAGAGAAACCAGTTCTGCCTTGATTTCCAGGCTCCTTTGACATGAGCCTTGTGTGCCTGTCCAACATTCTGGGCATATTTTGTTTCTACACTTTCCCTGAGTCTTTACTTCTCAGACATATTTCTTTAAGTCTGTTAGGCGGACATAGATCTCTCAGTAATCTCTTCCTTATTGTCTCATTTTTAATTGGCATTAAAAATATCCATCTTGCTTCAGAGCTTCTAGGTATGTTTCCTTCTCTCCTCCTTCCACCTCATTCAGTGTTGGGTCATTTGTTCCAGTGTTTCAGGTATTATTCTCTGTAAGAGAATCACAGAATCAGTAAGGTTGGAAAGGACCACAATGGGTCATGTGGTCCAACCTCCCTGAAGGGCTGCACAGCCTGTTGGGGTATTGGCCATTCCTCCCAGATTTGTGTCACCAGGGAACTTGCTGAGGAAACATCTGTCCCTTCATCCAAGTCATTGATGGTTAAGTTAAACAATACTGGACCCAGTATTAAACCTTGGGTGATACCACTGATGCCAGGTCCCCAGCTAGACCTTGTGCCGCTGATTATGACCCTCTGGGACCTGCTGTTCAGCCAGTTCTTGTTGTGATGTCCCTCTGCTCAATGGTTTTCCAGAGTAGGGTAGTTAGTCAGTGTTAGGTCCCCATTCTCACCCTTAAACCTCAAAGCTGTCTTTGTGTGCAGCTCCAGCTCTGGCTTTGCTCATCCACTCTCCTGTGGTTTCTTTCCTTGGAAATTCAGACCTCTCAGTGGCTTGATTCCCACTGCAGAGCATCATGGCTGCTTCTCACTGCTACTTTCTGTTCCTCACAGTCCCCACATTTCAGCAGGATTTACTTGACCGAACACTGCAGCAGGTATCCAGAAGCACCTCCCAGGCAGTAACAGACAGGGATCCTGTGCCTGTGCACTTTCACTTGTACTTCACTATTTACAGAGGAAAGAAACTAAGGAAGAGAGTGGTTTGTGAAGAAAGGCAGGGAAAGGGCGGAAACATGAACTGCTGGAAAAAGAGCAAATGCTTTTTATGGGCATTGTGGGTAACAAGAACCACATGTGGATGAAGCTGGATGGAAGGAATCTAAGTTGGTGTGGTTTCCCAGTTTTAAAGGGGAAACCAGTGCCTGGCTGCTTGAAGGTGGGAGGCAACAGTTAGGGCAGGAGAATTGTTTCGTGCCTGTCACTGTGGCTGGGGACAGAAACAGTAAGACTACAATATTCTTGGAACTGTTAAAAAAAAACCTAATATGAAATAAGAGTTCTTCCTTTTTCGTCCCCTTGCATTCCTTGCTATACTTCATACTGAAAATTCTCATGAACACCGGATGAAGAAAGACTTAATTATTTAATTTCTCTTCTGTGCTTGATTTGCATCCTGTAATGGATGTTTCTGGATGTGGAAAAAAAATACATATAATATTAGTTAGAGTTAGACATAAATTGGTGGCATTTATCATACCCTTTCTCTCTTTCATCCACACATTGTCCACTAATCACCCTGGGCCACATGTAATGGCTTCAAACAACTCTTCAAAAAAATCAAGGTGAAATGCCTACATCTTGGTATTTCTGCATGTGTTTGTGTGTGTGAAACACAGTAGCAACTGACTTTGAGAACAAAGGGTGTAAGATACTATGGCAGAATCAATGGGGGAGGTTGGAGGCGAGGGCAGAGCAGGACAGAGCCAGGGAAGACTTCCCACAAATCAGGACATGGTATTTCCTCAACTGTTCTATAGTATTTATATTACAGTAGTGCCAAGAGGCTCCAGTCAGGATCAGAGCTATCTGATTATATGAAATTGTGAATTCACAGAAATGTACTAAGACACAGCCCTTGCCCCAAGGAGAAGATAATCTAAAAGGAAAAAAGCAGAGACCACACTAATATGAGGAGGGGTGCATGTGTGAGTGGAGCTGATGAGAGGGAGGGTTAGGGACAACCATCTTAGAGTGGGAGCTGCATCTTTTTCCCAGTTATAAACGACTGGCTATCCACAAAGCATCCAAGGCGAGGTTCCTTCTGTAAGCAGTGATTAGCCTCACAGGGAATTCCCACAGTAAGTGGTTATTCATGAAGAAAGGTGCTTGAAGAGAGGGAATGAATGCTTATCAGTTTCAAGAGAAAGGTCTTTGGTAAAAACTAGTAGATTTGTAGACTGACTATGGATTTTGATGGTAAAGAAGGGAGATTTTTCCATGTGTTTTCTCTTGGATAATGTCTGTGCTGTACTAATCCAGACTGTGGTTAATTCTGAAATAAAAGTATACATTTTATGCTAAGGAGTTACAAGTAAAGAAAGTTTCAAGTCCCAGCTGGCCTTCAAGAAAACTCTACAGAACATAAGCTTTGAACATAAGTTTGTAATTTTCAGTGGAAAATGGAGCCATGATGCTCTTGGTGAGAGTTGTGCAGCAGTGCAAGGTCTCCCTGTCAGGGTTTGTAGAGGAATGTGACACACTACACAATGCTCACGAGAGGGCTTTAGCCCTCTGAGCCCTCCAAAAAAGAAGTGAAAATCTCCCAACTGAAAGAAATGTGGTGAAACAAAAGCACAGAGAAGCCTACAGCATGGGGGCATTAGGCTGAACTGACAGCACCTAACGGCTTAATTTATCCATAATACCTGTTGATGAAATGAGTAATTACACAGGCAAGTGTTTCCTTACCTATGGAAATGAAAGGCTGGCCAGAGGAATTTGGTTGGATCTGGGCTGGAGAGCTTGTAGCTGCTCTTTGCTAATTTTGAAAAGATCTCCGAACTACCATGTGCTCAAGGGTGGGAGCCAGTGAAGAAATGGGGCAGAGGAGGCTTGATTTTGATGAAGCCTGTGTACTTCTCCAGCTGGTGGCATTTAGGGGCCATGGCCGCAATTGCAGCTTGTGTTGACAGGGATGATGCACTGCAGGGACTAAAAGGAAACCTTTTGAACCTCGGTTGGTGGCTATTTGCCACACACTTCATCTGTAATTGTCTCTAATCCCAGGCACTTCTCCTGTCTGTTGGTGAAACATGTTCACATTCATTCTAAGCAAGAAGAAATGTGAAAGCAGATTTGGTGTTGCAAGCATTAAATGCACAAGTAAAGAACATAAATTGCAAAAAAGCAATAACAAAGCGTCATAAAGTCTATGTGTTGATTACTTTTGAAATAAAGAGTTACAAAATAAATTAATTCAAGGGAGAAGTAATTGCAATTAATAAGTTGCAAATTCATGTAACGAATGCATCAGAACAAAAAGGTTATCTCTACAATCACAGTTGTGACCCCGATGTCCTTAGGGCACAATGGATCAGAAAGATTTTTTTCCTGCAAATGTTGTAACCATTCAGAAATAAAGATATGGTCAGAACATACAATTTTACAGTACTGCAAGAACATATAACTGATTATTAATACCAAGGTAGGATAACATTTTGTTCCTAAAGCTATTTTATAAATGCATGGTGTCTCTTATTTTATGGCATAACCACAGTGTATAAGATCTAGCTCTGATTCAGTGCTTTAATCATATAAAGCTCTTAGTTTCATGAAGTAATCACAGGTGGAATTTCCGTGTGCCTCTCACTCTCTTGTCTGAATAATCTAATGCAAGGCATGGCAGGGCTGGAGTCTGAAAGGTATAAAAACAACAATCTCCTTGGAAAAAGGAAGGACACTTTTGAGGTGAAGGGCACATATTCTATGGGGCTGGACTCCAGAGTGTGTTTATGCTGCATGATGTGCTGGTGTAGATAGTAACATGCCCTACATCTCACAGCATACTGGAGGCACCAAGCAGTAGCAATTTCTGTGATCTTTCCTGAAGGAGAGGGACAAGCTGTCTCACTGTAATTGTGCTTCAAAGTCAACATATCTGTTGCTATCCTGACCCTTCATCCCTCTCCTCCTCAGATATCCAGCCTGTGTATGTATAATGTGATCTTAATAAAAGGCAAAAGAATATTATGGAAGAAGACTGTGCTTTTTCCCCTCTCAATTTCCAAAAAGCACTGAATATCCCAATTATATCAGCTCCATAAAAATTGTGCCTATATAAAAGTGACGCATATTGCAAATATTGCACATACTTTCACCTACTAAGTCATTAAATAAATTGCTCTTCAGTGCATAAATACATACCTGACCAAAGTAAATAATCACAATAAGGACTTCCAGCAGAATTCTCCAAAACTCATGAGAGGAATCATACTATATCAAGTTAAATCCCAAGAATGGTTTAAAGGTCAAGTTTTTCTTCACTAAGTAACTCAGTAAATGTCTATAAAGCCATGCAAGGGAGAATCTAGAGAAAATCAAGAACCTGTATCCTCTGTGTAGAGCAGAGTGGTGAGCAGCTCTACACTAGATGGACTTTTGCTTTGGTGACAGTGGAACCACTTATTTTTAAGGAGCCATCTTGGACATGTTTCCACAGCCTGTCGTCCCCGTCCAGTGCTCATGTCAATAAGAGCTATATGTGTGCAGCCTTCACCAAAATGCAACAGAGCATTTTTCTTAGTTGTTTTAGGACTGTTCACAGTGAAAATTCAAAACTGAATACTAAAAATCCACTTACAGAGACAAAAGTGCAATTACATTGGAGTATGTGCTCAGCAACTCCAAGCAGTAGCCAAGGGTTGCTCAGTCCTAGAGATCTTAATTTGTTTTTGTCCTGGTGGTGATTAATTTTGTCTATCTTTCATCTCTTACATTGGAGAGACCCAATGAATACATCACCTTTTTTTGAGGTCCTAGAAGAATCTAATTTTTCTCTGTTGCCTGTCCAGGGCAGAGCCCATGTACTGGTGGGCTTGATTTTATACAAAAGAAACTTGGAATATTCTACATTTCTTGAGTTGCTTTGTCTCTTTCCTTCTTTAAATAAGTGTTGTGTCATAGAAAGTTAGTGAGAAGCATTATAAGTTGGTATACTTAATAGGACTGATCTATTACACATTCTCTGGTATTAACAAAGATGAAGCTTGCATCAAGTATCATCTTGTCAAAGCACACCCGTGAAAGAAACCAATAGAAAAAAACATCAATTTGTGTCACAAATGAGATGTCTTTACAATCAAAATACTGCAAGGAGCTCATCTCTGATTTATTTGTGTTGCAGTCTGTTGCTGCTGATGTCTCACCTTGTGTCGGCACTTTCCTCCCTGAGCAGCAGTGCCTACCTGTGTGCCAGTCTGTCGGGTATTCCAGCTCTCCAGGGACATGAGTGGATTTCTGCTCAATGTTGTCAGTCACCTGAATTTCTCTGTTCCCAAGCACGCCAGCTTGTGACTCCTGACATCACTAGAAAAAAAACAGCACTAGAGAAAAACACAGCTGATGCTCATCACTTGCATTAAGGTCCTGGGTCTCTCCAGAGGTTAAGTATCATTAGGAATAATGCCAATGGTGCTATGTGTTTGCAAAACAGGTGAGAAAAGAGAATCAAGGACTCCAAATATAATCCCCTCTCTCACTCCCCCAAAATGAACCAGGTGAAAGGAAGCCTAGTTCAGAATAAAACACAAATGGTTTCATGAAGGCAAAGCAAAGCCCATTCCAGCTGGGGGGAGCTGATATTTGCCAAGGGCTTGGTGGGTGTGAGACAGACAGACAGACCTGCAATGAAGAATATCATGATTCCTCTTTTCATGCGCCAGATTGATGGAGCTACAACAATAGAAACAAAAGATGGCTTGGATGGGCAGCGAGGTAGCAGAGACAGGCTGACACACCTTGATACCAGACTTGCACAGCTGCACATATGCCACTGCTGATCCATCAGCCCAGCATGCTGCCCACAATGACTGATCAATCTACACTTGCCATTGCTTGATGTTAGCAGCAGCAGATAGTGAGGGAGAGAAATATTCATAATACACTGCAGGGTATGTTTTTGTTTCCCTTTTTGTGCGTGGGTTTTTTTGGTGTTTTTTTCTTTCTTTTTTTTTTGGTGTGTGTGTGTTTTTGTTTGCTTATGTGGGGTTTTCTTTGTTTGTTTTGTTTTGTTATTTTGGGGGTTTTTTTGTTTGATTGGGTTTTTTTTGTCCTCACAGAAAAGCCCTGTGATTTATAATAGTGAAAATACACCAGTGCAAGTATAACCTCTGCTGACTTCAGGGATCATGTCTTTTACTTCAGTAAGATTCTCATGGACCTAAAACATGGGACTTTTGTCCCCTCCACTCTGTGAAATGCAATGCTTTTCTGTAGGAGGCTGGGGGAACTAACGAGAAAGGAAAGGCAAAGGTATACCTGGATCAGATGATGACTGTTATGATCAGGAATTGCTTCAAATGAAAAAGAAGACTGGCCAAAGGCAGATACAGAGGAGCTGCTGCAAAAGGATGAGGCAGATGGATCTGCCTGCTTTCCAAGAAGAGTTCTGGGCAAATGATTTGTATTGAAAGGATATTCTTCAAACTAAAATGTAGAGTCTAGACAATAACTGTCACATGAGAGAGACTGAAATTTTCAGATCAATAGATGGGTTTGCAGCATCCCTTCTTCTTATTATCTATATTATCTACTGCTTGAGTTCGCAGAGTCAGCATTCATTCAGTAAAGACCTTCCTCAAATCATTATTACACTCTTGGCCCACTTTTTCTCTACTCTAGATATGCTATTGGTATTAAGAATAGCAAATTTCTGTAAGATCAAACAATCAAAGCGGGAAATGCTTGAAAGCTCTGTATTGTGGTTACTGCTTGCCGATTGTTTGGATGTAGCTTTGTACTGAGAACCCAGTAATATTCTGAATATTCAAATATCTTAGAAGAATAGACTGAAATTTGACACAAAGGAAAGATAAGGAGAAACCTGACATTCTAAAGTAAACTAAAGCCCCATTCATATGAATGGAAAATTTGTGCTGACTGCAAGGATAACCTATGCCCATTATAAATCTGTAAGTATTATTTCATTTTGCACATGTATTTAATCCATCTGTAAATTGTTCATTGGATAGCACAGGATGATGCTCTCCTGGGAACTGTAAGGTATGTGTATTCAACAGTGGAGAATAAACACAAGATTTTATTACAAAATGCCACTGCTGCTCCTGGCATGAGTAATTTGTGCACCTGCATTTTTAAAATGTTTCAAAGTTTTTCTCCTTTGTGAATTCAGTGGCAACACACATTATCTTTCAGGCTGCCACAACACAGTATTTGCAGACTGGGTCACGTCAGCCCTTGTTATCCAGAAGCCACTGTTTTCTGAGCAAATAGCAACTGAAAATGACAATGGTTTGCTCCAGACAGGGGAGAATAAGACAGTATTTCCTCATAGCCTAGTAATGTGTGTCTGCAAGATGAGCAGGAGACATATGCAGGGCTTAAATCCAAATTTGGAGTGGGTTTTTGGAGAGCACATGGGCCCAAGGAAACGTGGAAGGAATGGAATGTACGGTGACATCTCTTCCTCCAGAAGTTTGTCCCACATTGAAGCACATTCTGCCTTGCGATTTGCCCGGATTTACAAGCATGGGGAATGAGAGACTGGGCCCGGAGACTGAAATACACTCTCTGGTGTAGCTCTGCACAGCCAAAGTGCTGGGCCAGCCATAGATATCATTAAATGTAGAGTCCTGAATAATTACTACTGTGCTTTAAATACACCGTCACCTTCCGGAAGGCTGCATCCCCATGGGAACTTGACTGGCTGATCAAGGTTTGGCGCAGGTAGGGAATTAGGACATTTCAGTTAGTTTAGGCTTAGTAATTTAATTTTTAATAGTTATTCTGCAGATGTCTAAAGTCGGCTCTATATATACAATTTTTAAGTAAAAATTTCCCTTGTGTTCCCTGTAATCTCTCTGAAATGTTCCTTGATTCTCTCAGAACTCTCTCATTCAAATATGCAAAGTGTATAATTCCAAGAAATCTTATGTATTTGTACATCTTAAAGTCATATTATTGTCTTAAGTTCCTATATCATGCAATTCCCCCATTTACCATGGATCTTTTGCAAAAAGGTATTGAGATCCCATGTTGTACCAGTTTGATCATCAGGGACTATCTCCAAGGGCAGTCACAAGCAGGTGAGTTTGCAGCGTGTTTATTTAACTGACACAGCAAATGCTGATGGAGGGATGGAGCTGAGGAAATTGCCTTGGATGAAGTTTTATTTTCTTAATTTCTTGAAGGGTTGGAGTGGCAAAACAGCACAACCAGCTTGTGATTTCCAAGGTCTCCATGGCATATACATATTTTGAGAATGAGATTTGAATAGTTGTGAGCAAGAGACTCCAGCTCCCTGGAGATACACTTGACATTTCAAATGGTGTAAGTCTGTAGAGCTGGGAACACCCAATTCTGTCTGAAAGCAGATAAACATGGCAGGAAATAAGATGATTTTGCCATTAGGGCTAAGTGTCTGCCTCCCATCCCCACCTGTATCTGTATACAAGACATGTTCAGGTCTGTAATTCACCTTCAGTCCTCACAAAACCTTGGTACACTCCTCCTTCAGGCTTTATTGCAGACTGGAGTCATAAGTGTGGAGCCTTGTTCTGTCGCCCTGGTTTTACAGGGCCCCATAAGTTGTAACACTGTAGCTGTAGTTTCCCATGCTTGTTCTGTAAACATGATCCTTATTTTTCTTAACCGGCCGGGATTGTTTTGCACTTGTAGAATTATTTTTCGTTCCTTTCCCTGGGGTGGAAAAAGATAATTGACCATGTCTTTGTCCTGTAAACCTTCAGGGGTGTTAACCCTTTTCACCAATCCTTGATTGTCTTTAAAAACATATAAAATAAGTAAATAAAAAAAGGCAGGAGCTTTTTATCGGTCCTGCCTGGAAATACAACTGCTGCTCTGAGACCCGCGTGTTTCTTCTGTTGCCAACCGTGCAACATTGTTCTTTCCCTCTTTTGTCACTAAGAGCTTTAATGAACACTATCAAGACATGAGAATGGAGGGGAATCAGAGAAATGGGAAATCACTGGGTGGAGTCCTGATACCTGGCTGCTGTCTCCTCTAAACCCACTTGCAAAGCTCTTGCTGTTTGAGTTCATAAAATGAATTGGAGAAAGGCTTGGATTGGAAGCAACCTTAGAGATGATCTAGTGCCAACCCCTCTACCAAGGGCAGGAGCACCTTTCACAAGATCAAATTGCTGAGAGCCCCATCCAACCTGGCCTTGTACAGTTCCATGGATTAGGCAACCACAGCTTCTCTGGGCAACCTGTTCTAGTGCCTCACCACCCTCACAGTAAAGAATTCCTTCTCTCTTATCTAACTGAAGGCTTATCTCCTTCACTTTGAACCCACTGCCCCTTGTACTGTCGCTACATGCCTTTGCCCATGGTCTCTCTCCATCAGGGTCATTTAAGTGCCAGTTGCCATTGGAAAGGCTGAGGCAGAAGAGGCCACTGGGAACTGCAAATAGGTGCCACCTCTTTACTGGAAACCCCTCCTAGAATCAGGGCAAACACCAGCTGCCCTGCTGGTGCCAGGTTCCAGCCCAAAGCTGCTCAACAACCCTACACACAGGCTGCATTTCCTGCAGTGTTCATGCAGCAGTCTTAGATGGTGGGGCAGAAACATCTTCCAGCACATTCCAAGAAGCAAAGGTCACGCAGGACCTGTCAAACTAATTGAGCCCCCACTGCTTTGCTCCCAGCCACCCTGAGCCTTGCTAAATAATGGTTATAACCAAAACCACCAGGTTATAAGAAGATTTGGACGCCATGGAAAAAGAAGTCAAAAGCAGGAAAAAGGTTGAGAATGAAAATAACTGGATGAATAAAACCAGGTTGTAGAAGATGCTTACAAACGAAGTAATAAAAATAGAGATTTCCCACATCCTTCCACAGAACTCATGGCTGAGAAAATCTTACTTTGGCCAATGAGAGGGAAGTGGCCAACCCTGCTGTGCATTTTCTTGGTCAGTGCAAAGAAGGCTGCATAATAAATCTATGACAAGGAGTAACTGGTGATAAAACAGAAGTACACTGAGTAAAAGTAATTTTCAGTGTCTCTAAAGGAAAGGAAAATGAAAAATGGAGAGAGAGAGAAAGAAAAGCAATGATGAAAATTTAGAGTCCCTCCAAACAAGACTAAAGCCTTACTCCAGTCTCTAAACATCTGACTGGAAATTTTGACTTGCCTGCACTTTGAAGTTCAGAAACAAAAATACAACTTTATTTTCTGTGAAATTTCTGAAAATGCAGCCAACCAACAAAACCAACAAGTTGCACTTTGCCTGACTGAGCATAATTTGCAAAGGACTGTGACTGCTGTCCTACCTGAATAGCACCTCACATTTCTAACACCTCCATCCATGGTGGGCTGCTCTTGTAGCACTTGTATGAAACAAAGACTGCAAGGATGCTGCTCACCAATGCTCCCAGAGAATCAGTCTTGACAAATCCACAGTGTAAGGAAGTGTGTTAAGTAATTTCAAATAAATATGTTTGAAGACAGTGCAATCTGCCCTCAGATATTCTGCAGGCAGAAAAGTAGGCTAAATTCATCAGATTAATTATTCATTGCAAATTCTCTCAGCTCTGTCATTGAGGTCAACAGCAAAAGTGCCACCGAGTACAATAGGATGCAGTTTCCAAAACAGGATAACATTCCTTTACCCCACAAATATGAGAAATTTTGCAAGTTTTGGAGGGACAAGCAGAAGAACCTAAACAAGCAGAGGTGTGTGCAAATAAGCAGTTTTATTTCATAAAGACTGACTTCTGTTTCAACCCATGTGGGACTGTGTGTCCCATATTCTGCTCAGAGCTTTGTGCTCAAATGAACCTAAATTCTCCTCTCTCGGCTGAGTTAATATATTTACATGTATATGCATATATGCACACATACATATATATGTATTTGTATATATTTGCAGACATTTATTATGTGGCGTTGCATCAGAACTCTGCAAAATCATCATTTTGATGCAAAACCATAACCTAACTGACACTATCAAAGGCTTATGACCTGTTTGGTAAAGAAGGTCTGAACTTTTTGAATTTACAGCGAAACCCAATAGTCAGTTTGGAAGTCGGAGGAGGACTGGTTGCATTGCAAACACTTTACACAGCTGTTCAAATGAAAACAGAACACTTGAGCCCTCAATTTCAAGAATCATTTGTACTCCGCAGAGGTCTTTCAGTCAGTACTGTACACCTGTATTTTTTAGACCCATTAATTATGTGCCTGAGCAGTGTAATTATAACCCAAGCCATACTTTCTGATTAAATGCATCAACCTAAATTCATGTTTATTTTAACTGCCTCCAGTTATCCAGCCCAGTCCAGCCTCAAGAACATATGAAAAGACTGTTCTAAAAAGTTCCTTCATTTTCCACTCCCCTCCCTGTAAATCTGGAGTGAATATTTTCACTGGGGGAGGAAGGAGAAGAAAAATAAACAGGGGACGAAATGTAATTGAAGGTGGCATGAAGAACATGGCCTCTCTCTTCTCTCTACTGTTAAAGCCCATGGGGGATTTAAAGGCCACAAATGATCTAGGTCTTCTTCTTGAACCACTGTGAACTTTATCTGCTTGGGTTTAGTATCACTAAATGTGTATTAATGCCAAAGATTGTTTGCGTGGATTATTTATAAGGCATTCACTTCAAATTAGTGCTGCTTAAAGCGTGTGAGTTCATAACTTGCCAACAGCAAATGCAGTCTGCAGCAACTGAAACAGCAAGCGGCTCCACAGATGCACACACAACAGCTGGGTGCAGATCAATAATAGAAACATTAACAATGGTACTGTTTTAGAGGCAATCCTTCACTTTGGAGATATATTTTATTCCACATTAATGGTACCTTAAGTAAAATGGTAGAAGACACGTAAGGATGAATCTCCAAGTGGTCCACTGGGATCTGCCTTCCCCTGTCCGCCTGTTACTAACACGGCTTCTTCTTGTGCTGTAATTCTGCACATCTCCCCTCCATCCCTTGCCCCACTGCAGGAAGCACCTTGCTGTCAGCATGCCTGTGCTGCCAGGCCACCTTCCCTATCACCAGTAGCCAGCTTGCCACATTGCATGATTTAGTACAGAGCCCAGGGCAGTTTATTCTGTGTGCAAGGGAGCCTGCCATTCCTGCACCAGAAGGAAGAGTGAGCTGAGCGCTGTCAGTGGGAGTAATGCTGTCTCACAAGAGTGACCATGTGCAAAGCTGGGGCCCTGATGTGACTCTTGTTAATGACCTGAGTCATCAGGCTCTTTGAGTGTCTAGAAAAGTGAATTTTCAATCACCTTTCACCCACCTGACAATCCTCTCAAATGGGCCAGAAAGGTGCCCATTTGACTACCTGTAAGTCAATCAAGTAAAAGTCAGTTCCTCAGGGAAGTTATTATAGACACTAAAGGTCGTAGTTCAGGCTTTTCAATGAACATCAAATATGCCTTGACACTGCCAAGGGTACAAACACAGGTTTGGTGTATATATGAATATACAGAAGCCTAAATATGCCTCTCACTTCCTCAGGTTCAATCTGAGCCTTGTTTGATCAAGCCGTCAGCCTGAGTCAGTGAGAGTTCTAGACTGTTTTGGCTATGGTTTTGGGCATCGTGTCAAGACCAGGATGGGAGAGCTAAGCCTTGCTGGTCTCCACACTGTTTGGCACGGTCCCTGTGTGCAGCCCAAAATCAGTGAATGACTAAAACTTTAATTTTGTTCGGACAGATCATTAATTTTGGGGTCCCAGTGTAAACTTGGCTTTCTAGTGAGCCAAGTGGATGGGTCTTGGCAATGAGGCCCATGATACTGTAAGATCTGCATTGTCTATGACATCTGCTTGAGGAATATCTTTCCGGTTGACACCAAATTAATCTAGCAGAAATAGTTATATTTAGCCATATAGTGATCATTTTTGTTATAGTGAGGCTGCCTTTGCATAGCCAGACGTTCAGCAGCACAAGGTCCTCCACTGACCACTGACTGACAGAGCCATGAGAAAACATTAAGGAATGTTTCTTTCGAGTACTAATTCATCAGTGATAGGCAATTAAATTGTCTTTTGAAGTGCTTGGTACTTCTCAGCAATGCTACTTTTAAAGTCTCTATTGAAAACCAGCACTAGGGCCCCTTTATTTTTATCTTGGGAAGGTATTTCAGTCATATCTTTGAGTTTATTTCTGAAGAGAGACCATTTTCACCATCTTGTTCCTACTTTCTCTCCCAAATTTGCTCTTTGTTGCCTTCCCGTCTTCTTGTCTCCTACTGTTTCGTAGTCTTGCTCTTCCCCTTCCTGTGGTCTCTGTGTCTCTGACACCTCACATCCTGCTGAGCCTTTCTTGGGCCCCTTGCTGTGGTATCTGAGTGTTCTCCTCCTCTCCCTTTTAGTTACTTTTGCTTTTCTTCACCCTTTCTTACATTCTTTATTTTTCTCTCCAAGCTGTATGTCTCTCTTTCCCTTTCACTGCATCCTTATTTCAATCTTGAGAATAACATAGGCTTTCACTGAGAGTACCAACCAGGCCCAAATATTTTCCGGAAGTATTTGGAGGTACCAGGTGGGTGTTTGTTTGTTCCAGGGCTCCCTTTCTCTGTTGGGACTTTGGGGATTTTCTGTGATGAGCAGCTCCTTAGTTGTTAGCTGCAGACCTTCCCAGCACAGGCATCCACATTTATTGAGAGCTGTCTTTATTTAGGGCCACAGACTGTACTAATGGCCTGAGCTGGCAGAATTCAGAGTTGTCTCTGAAAGATCCTGTATGTCTGTCCTCACATGTCATTTCCTGGGGAAATGTGGACCCTTTGCACCCCTGAGGAACTAATCAGGGCCGTGCAAGATGGCACTTCCTGCAGTAGGCATTGCTACATTAAGCAATTAATAAAGATGATTACAGCTCAGGGCTAAATATGGTATATTATGGTGTTGTACTTCACTTATAATACCCTCATGGCAAATGAGTCAGAGAGACACTGCCATGTATTTTAGAGGAGTGACTCTTTATACTAATTAATGATATCAATATGCAGATGGTGATGCTGGTGTAATTAGCACAGTGGATGGCACCAATATAAAAGACGGAAAGAACCAGACTTAGAGAAATCAATAGACTGGATACTTACATAAAGCTGCATGAAAATCCTTTAGCAGAAACCAAAGAGGTTCAGTTACCATTCCTTCAACCTGAGACAAGCTCATCCAAGGCTTACAGGTGCATGGACAGCAAATGAAACTTGGGATTACAAAATGAGCTGATCTGGAAGGAGCAGGGCCAGGCTTTGCATTGGTTTGGGGCTAGATCTCAGAAAATGGCTCAGATGTTACCAAGCACAAGACAAACAAAACTGAAGGAATGAACTGTCTGTGGGAGCCCTGCAGAGTCAGCTCGAGGTGTTTCATACACTGTGCTAAATCTGGGAAGAAAAGTCAGCATGCAGAATAACGGCTCCCTGTCAGCTGATACACTCTCTAGGAAACCACACACGGGTTTAATGGGCCAGGCCCATAACTGACCAAAAATGGATGTGACCCCACTGAGGTCACTGGGGATCGGCCAGCTTCCATCAGTTACATCTGCAGCCCATCACCATTTACACTTCTGTAGTTCCAATAACCAAAAAGAGCAAAGCTGAAGGAGAGAGCTTGTGTGGTCATTGGGGGCCTTCCTTGAATTAACAATATGGATGGTTTTAAGATATTTTCTTTGGTTCAACCTCTCACAGTTTGTTGCACCCAGGCAGGCCCCAGTACATGCTTCCATTTCTCTCAGTCGTGGTCTTTCTTACAAAACACATTGCAAAAATCAGTGTTCTGTTATACTTTTTACCTCCTATTTCAAGCCAGGCTGTAAGCTGTCAGAAGAAGGAGCATACCCTAGTATATTTTGACAAAACCTGGGCTGCTCTGGGTATTCCTATTAAAAAAAAACCCAGGGACATCGGAAAAAACTATTTCATCTCAGAGTGCTTAAATGGTTCAATTTATTTTTTGCAAGGGATCAAGGCCTTTACATCTGGACACAACACACCCAGTGAAATACCAGCTGTTAACCTGGAGCTCTCTCTAGAACCCTGAGTTTTGCAGAATCTTCATTTATAGCTTAAACACTTTAGGTTAATTACTTAAACATTTGTAAAATGAAACTACAGCAATTTTTTACAGAGATCATCTGCAGTATGTAACAATACCTAGAGCTGAGAGACTATTCAACAGAGGTCTCTACCTGCTGCAACACCTTAGCACAAGGGTGTGATTTAAAGGTAATGTGGCAGGTTTAATGCTGGATTTCCTTGCTTTCCTCGGTTTAAGTTTCAACCTTAATGGTATAACTTGCATTGACATTGTTTCAGTTTGTTTTGACATCATAATTGAGTCTAATCTCCACAGACTTGCACTGCAGTCTTATTTCCTATTGTAGTCTCACAATGTGATTTTACCATAAGAGCACTGTAGTGAGGCCTTCTCCAAGTCATGCTTTGAAATCACGTTGTGTGTGTGTGTAATACTGCCTTGTAATGACTTCGTAAGAGGGTCTCTAAAGATCTTCCTTGCGACAATTTGGCCATCTTAATCTCAAGCTGTAATGACCTCACAATGCCATAAAGCAACCACCATTACAAATTTAAATGGTCTTATGTAGGAACTTCTGTGCTGCCTCATTAGGTGACACATTTTGCTGTGTCCAATCTCTTATTTAAATACAGTGCATCTACTGGATAACCACTGCTCCTTTAAATTCCAAAACTGGGCTACAACATGCATTTTATTAGATTTTTTTTATTAAACTGCAGATGGGCTGATGAGAATCTTCTCTAGCAGCACATTTTGTTAGAACTGGGCTGGGTTAGTGGCATCCAGATCTGGATGCCACCACTGTTGGAATTTCATTCACTTGCTGACCATAAGCCAAATCACAGCTAGGAATTTGCTTTGAAACCAAAATAACAGAAATCTGCTACTGTCTATTGTCACCTGATACAGCTTTCCTTCCTCACTGCTTTGTTCCTGAAAGGGCTTGCAGCTGGGGCATTGATTTCTATTTTAGCAATTCTTCGGGGAAGTGATGGCCAGAACAATTCCTGTCCCTTTGTTAGACACCCAAGACAGTAGGAGCTGGTGATATATGTTGTGAGGTAAAATAGGCTGCTCTGGCTTTTATAGTCAGAAATCTCAGAACTCTTTATTTCCCAGGAAAATCAGAGGCTTATCTAGGACACCTGTAAGACCAGCTATGGAGGACCTCAGGGTGCTTTTCCAGCCTGGCTGGGAAGTTAGATTAATTCCATTAGACAGAGGAGGTTGTCCTAGTTTCTATGTAGCTCTAGGAAATGTGAAACTGTTCCATTCTTACTCCTCTAACTCAGTTTTTGTTTCATTTCTGACCCTCTACAGGTGTATTTAAGATGGTGGTTTTATGGCCCGTGCAGCATCAAAAAACACGTGGCACAGGGTGAGGATGAAGGGCCCACTGCCACCACTTAGAGCCAACTTCCAAGGAGCAGCCAAGACTTATAACTTCTTCAGTTCAGAGGCAGACTCCTGAGAACATGTTCATCATTTTAATTCAAGTCTTCGTTGCTGGCTGGCTGCCAAGTGGCCTACCAGATGTCTCTCTCTTTACTATGGTTGAAGCAGATTATGATGTTCCAGTTCATTTTTCCTTCACTGACAGCCTGGTTCTAAAAATGTGCCAGACTTTAAGGGCAATATTTTCAAAAGCCAGGTCAACTCACAACAGTACACCAATGACAGTGCATGCAGATACTACAAAACCGTATGATAGGCAATTAACTCAATGTTATTTCTGCTAGTCGAGTAACTTTGATTTTATTAAGAGTCTTAAACACTAAGGAGGAGGATTCTTAAAGTGCCAGTTCCTAAAGTCTGGTGAACATGGCAGAAGTGGAATTTTCACTTGGAAAATATGAAGTTTTGGCACCTGTGATTAAAAGGAAGAACCTAAATCTGGCAGCTTTCAAAAAGGGGGATGGGGGGGGGGAAGAGCAATCTCCAAATGGATTTGGATTTATTTTGAGTTGCATTTTTTTTTTCAGAGCCATTAATTGCACCACAGGCATGGATGTACTTTTGGTGTATACGCTTTGGCACACAGATCCCAAAGTCCTGTTCATGAAGGATCACTATTACATCTATTGTCTCCCTCTCATTCTCTCCACCCAGAAATGAAAAAGAGTTTCACAGAACAAAGGTTATTCTTTATCAGATCAAAAGTCTTTGGGACATTTGCAGTGCCTGGTTTCGGGGAAGTTCCCAAAGTCTTAGCACTTAGCCAAAATTTTGAAGGTTTCTAATGTCCCATAAGAAATGTTTCTTACAGAGTTCTCTCTCTCCCTATGGGAACCTGCAACCATGTGCCAAGTCTTCTCTTTCCAGCCTTCAAACACGTGGTATTTTTTTACTCTTTTTCACCTGCTTGGGTAGTCTCAATTGCTTTTGAACTAACCCTTCATCCATCGAATATTCTGTGGATGTCTGATCATGAATGAATACACATTTCATACTGTGGCTCTGCATCCTGCAGAACATTGAATGTGCCAAAAACAGGTAACTAGAACACACCAGGAAGACTTTTCTCACAGTCTCTTTCTATTGCTCTTGATGTCTGCTGTCATCTTCAACACAATCCTCTGTATTTAACTTAAAGATTATTTTTCAATGTGCATATGAAATGAACACCCTCACTCTGTCTCTGTCACTCTCTTTTGCTTTCATATGAAGGACTTCATGCAGTTTTCTTTTTATGAATTGCAATTCTACAGAAATTAGAAACCAAAATTACATTAGATGGTAATTCTGTCTCGAAACTTTTAATAAACCACATGGCTTTTGAGACTCTGTCTGCATGTGTTCATGCAGTTCCATTTCCTAGTTGTGAACTATCTACTAGGCAAAATATTACTATTATGTTATCTTTATGCTACTTTTGCATTGCTCTGAGTCATGACATGGATACAATACTTCTAATCAAAACTTTAAATATTCAGCCCTATAACCTCCAGACAACCCCCTGATATGAAGCAGGAAGTTCCATGTGTTAAACAAGGGGCTTGGCTGGAAGGAGGCAGTGCTTTGCTAATAAACTGCATTGTCTGAACAGTTTTACTAGTGTGAAGACCCTTGTACTGATGATTTATTTGGAAGTTCTGGGTATATTAACTTTTGCTAAGAGCTGAGACTAAAAACTTTATGGGGAATGCTACATACACTCCAAAGACCGACAAGAGAATTTAAGTTAGATGTGATTAGTATGAAGAAAGTTACATTTATTATACTCTTATGTATAATTGATCATATGAAAGGCCTTTTGTAACTATAAAAGAGACAGCACATTAAATTGTTTTACCCTGAGGATTATACAAATTTGTAGAAATCGGATTGGAATATCAGCCTATTGGTTTCATTGCTATGGTAAATCATTAAGATGTTCCATGTTAATCATAAATCTTTGTATCTATTTATTATTAATCAAATAGCTCCTCCCAGCTGCTGCTTTGCTCCATCCATCTGAGCCAATCAAACCAAGCCCTGGTAGCATTAGCTGTGATGAAGGGTGGCTGCATGCACATAATATGCGTGGCACATAGCACAGATTATACAGTGCTAGACATGGGGTATGAGAGCTGATGGGGTGTTAGCTCTCCACAGCAGGGGGGCCTGGTTTTGGGATTTGTGAGTAGGCATGCCTCATTAGTAAGATGATTCATGGTGAAAGGGAGTTTAGCTGGGAATAATTTGGTGGCTGCTGTGGTGGAGCAGAAATATAATTTGGGATTGTGAGGTTATGAACCTGTATTTATTTGATAAAGCCTTGAACACTGACTGATGTCAACCTGCACTACACTTAACATTTCGGTTTGGAAAACAGTGTTACAAAACCCTCTCAACTCACAAGTAAGTAAATGAAAGACATAATCTGAATACCACCTAACTGAATGTTCTTGTATTACTTGTGGATTATCCTAGCTTTCATGCAAAGCTAATTGGCTTTCTGAGTGTTTCTGAGCTGGTATATCTACATAGACTAATGCATCATTGCCAAGAAGAAGTCAACTCCAACTCAATGATATAGCATATTGATTGCTGCCTATTTCCTTCCACTATATCCTGTGAGTGTAATGATATCTGACATATCATTTTCCCGAAACTGCTGAAGTTGACAATCTATTTAGATTTGGCCCACATTTCTTCAATTAGCAGGAGTATTATAAATGATGTACTGCTCCAAGCCTTAGACACTTCTTACTCATGCCATATAAAATTAGGAAAGTGTGGAAACTCATTTTAAGAGGAGACAAAACTATTACTGGAAGAACTAGATATTTGCAGTGGTGCCATAAGAAGATGAGAAACAAGAACAGTGACAAAAATACAGTCCATTCAAAACTGAACATTGTACTCCTTTACTGTGACAGATTTTCCTTCAGTAACTTAATGTTTAAAAGCAAAACATCCCTACATTACTTGAAGTGGACCTGTTCACCCATCTTTCAGATGGTGACCAGTTCCCATTCAACTTTACAGTTTATGTGAAAGTAACTGTTTGCTTGGAAAACATGCACAGAACATACAGTGCCTGCTCTGGTTTTGTGCAAAATGAAATAGGAAAATTCTTGCTGATATTAGTGAGGAATTTTTTTACAGATAGGAACTGTGGCAGCAGTGTGTAGTTGTGAGTTCTTTCATGTGACTTTGCTTCTCCTCTTGTGTGTTCAGTAAGCTCCTGTGTAATATCAATAGCTTTTCTGGGCTGACACTGTTGCATATGTCCATACATACCAGGAATAGGGAAAAGTGAGAGGTTAGCTAAAAGTGGTTGAAACTTCCTATGCCACGAAAGTCTGCTTCTTTTCTATCATCTCTTCTCCAAGTTCTCCATTTTGCTTTTATTTCCTGTGATAATTTTTCTGTAATTAAAACACCAAGTCAAAAGCTCTGAAAACTAATGGATTTTGAAATATATACATTGGTCTGTGTAGTTCTGTGAAGTATAGGGGCAAGAGCTTGAACTGCATAGGCTGTCAGATCATGTCTTCTTTATTTTTCTTCATCTTTAAATTTTTTTCCTTTCTTTTTCCTTTCCTTTAAACACTGAATATGTTCAATGTACAAAATTTAAAAGGCTACCCTTTTGAGTATCTGGCATTGTATTTTAAGACACAGAAAGGAGACAGCTTTGTAGCCTGCCAAACACATAGTGTTATATACAGGGCTGAAGGAAGAATGAACAGATTAATCTTCTGCTCCCTGTCCTGATCCAAAAATAAATTATTTATTTATTCTGAAATAATTCAGTGCTCAGCAAACCCACCACTTCTTAGTTCCCACACAGAGCCTGAACTTGCAGATTAGACTTCCCATGCCAGCTGATAATCTTGTATAAGAAACGGAGAAAAAGAATAAGTGTTCCTGGACTAATGGATGCCATGCCCCTCAGAGACATCTTGCTCCTGTCTTTGCAGATGCAAGGAGAACATTCTCCAGCAGAATGGACCTGCTCCTGCAAGGGGACAAGGTGTCACATGCTGAGGAAGATGCTCTGTGCGTAAAAGATGTCTAGAGGTACAGATGTTCTTGTCTTTCCCTCTCAGGGAACTGGTGATAATTAAGTGGTCGTCTTGGACCTCTGCCTTTGTCCTTTTTAGCAACAGCCAGTTTTTGAATTGCCATTGAGCTGAAGCACTTCCTCAGTGGCCACACACCATAAGTGTAAACCTTTGCTCCAAGCCCCATCCTGTTTCAGTTATTAAGTGAAGGTGGCTCGAGGTTATGTTCAAGCAGTGCATGGCAATTCTTCATCTGGCATTATTTGTGTCTTCATTTTACCTTCTTCCAGACAGTGCCTGCATGTCATTCTGGTAGTTTGAGAAGCAAAATGGAGGGATTTTTTTCTGAGTTTTTTTTCTTTCTCTTTTTGTGGCATCATCTTCTGAAATGAACACTTTCTCCTGTACCTTTAGTCTTTGCCACAGCTTTGGTGTTGTTTTAGCTTTGTTTCTGCTACCATGTTTTCAAGAGAAAGTATTTTTCTGTAATCTACTTTTAAAACTCATGCCAATAGAATAAAGAATGAGATACAAAGAGTGATACATCCCAAATTGCACCCTGCCTTGGGTGTGGGTTTGGTTATCAAAATATAAAATCTGTGGATCCCAGAGCTTTGTGGAAGAGATCTCTAAACCAAATCCTGTCACATAAACTGGTGAATAATTAATTGTGAGTAAATGCATAAGAAAAAATCTCTTAAAAGATACCAACTGCTTGCATGCCAGGTTCATTAGTCTTAGAGGGGTCACATCAGTAGGAAAAGATAACCAGATTCTTATCCCATTTATACCTCTGAAAGGTCAGAATAAATCAGAACAACTCAGGTATACCTCCAGAGGGCCTGAGATCAGAGCTGTATGCTCAACGACCAAACATTTTAGCACAGTTCGGGTAAAATATGCAATCATTTTGACTCCTTAAAGACCAAAGACTGAATTTTATTGACCCACCAGGAGAAGAGACAGCCCAAGAATTGCACAAGTACCATTGTGTCTCTACCAGAGCTTGAAAGGGCATACAGTTATCAATGATGCTGTCAGCAAGCACGTTTGAAACCTGCCTGGCTGACAACATCTGTGCCTGGTACTGACTCTGGATGCTTCATTCTGCATTTTCCTTCAGAGACAGGAAGCATGTGGATAGGCTGCACATTAGTCAACTCTGGGATTTGGACATACTCCTGATGGATAAAGAGGATGGCATGACGC
The DNA here is from genome assembly GCA_013400955.1 of Drymodes brunneopygia. Taxonomy (NCBI): domain Eukaryota; kingdom Metazoa; phylum Chordata; class Aves; order Passeriformes; family Petroicidae; genus Drymodes; species Drymodes brunneopygia. Next base: position 264,335 of record VZTZ01013274.1, on the reverse strand, counting down.
CTCTGGAGGACTGGAATGCAGGGCAACAAGTTTGCTCCAAAACAAACGTCATGTACAATATATGTATAAGTTTAGTTTGGTTTAGCTGTGTTGTCAGGGTGTTGCCTGGCAAAGACACTGAAACATTTAGAGCCTTAAAGCTAAATGGTTTTGTTTGAAAGTCCCCAGGCAGCCCCCTCCGACCCCTCGTGAGGTAACCAGAGGTAACCGTGCGAGCTGGAACTGCGCAGCCTCAATGGTGTAAGGAACGGAGCACAGAGGCATTGATTGCACTGGTGGCAGCAGCATGCTGAGACTGAGAAATTCACCTCTGGGACCAGTCCCAGATTTCAAGCACGCAAGTGGGTTAGGGAGTTCATGGGGATTTGATTTGGCCAAACATAAATAGCCTTTCTGCTGAATTCAAAGCCAGTTCAAGGTCCACATCCCAGAAAGTGCTGAACTTCCAGGAAACTTGCATTTATGAATTTTCACTAATTCCTAGTAAAAGAAAATGTTGGGGTTTTCCACTTAAACACCTCATTTAATGTATTGCAGAGGCTAAAACACTTTTCAAACCAACAGTAAAAGTAAGAAACCCTGAGATGCACCCTCCTTTTTTGTGGTAACATAAAAGCCCCATCAGTCCTGTGGGGGAGCCGAGACCCGAGGTGAAGGAGGCCTTGACCTGGTTTTATTCTCATTTGCATCAATGGCTACAAACCCTACAGCTGGACATGGAGAGGCAAACCCGGGCAAGGACAGACAGTGTTGCATAGGCGTTTCCCCCTTTCCTTTTATTGAGTAGCTGGAGTGTTTCTAGTTAATAATTTTCAGATGGAAATATACTTTACAGGCATATCAGGATAGGAAGACGCTAAGAAGCTCAAGAGATGTGATCACTTGCCAAACTCTGAGGTATAAAAGTTGTTAAATTAGGCTATGTGATGGGTCCAAAATGGGCTAATTTATGCTACTTTGAACATCATTCTAGCCCTTTTAAAACATTTCCCCCAATTAAGCTGTTCAGGCCACAGATCTAAATAGCTGTCTGCACAGGCTGCCAATTGATTAATTCCCTAATGATGGATTGAAGCTACAGCTTTTGTTTCTTAATCTCTCCTTTCTCCATTAATGGCAAATCATTCATAAAACAAATCTTATAAATATAAGTAAACACACAGGAGTACAGGGGACAGATTGCATTTAGATTTATTGCAGAACTAATTCTTGATTGCCCTTAAGAATTTATTATTATTTTTGTTTTTTCTTTTCTCACACAGCCACAGGAGTCTGGTAGGCAATTTTCTGAACTTGGACTTATAATTTTCAGGCTGCAGCCTACAAAGAGCTCAGATGACTACCCATGCAGGAGACATACCAAGGATGCTCTTCAGGGGGCACTTTATAGAATCAAAGCTTCTGTGGACAAAATGTGGAAGATCAGACTGTAAGGAGATGACCTCCTGGTCCCTCTGACAAACTCTGTGATCACACTGCACTTGCAACAGCAGAATCTGAGTGTCAATGCAGGAAGATGGATGAGATCCATGCAAGCAATGGGAATGCCAAAGAGAGAGTGTCTTTTGCCTTAAGTAGTCTCCTCTGTGGAAAGAGTCCATTGCCCCATGTAATCACAGATGCCTGGGGGTGGTAGGTTGTCATCTTTAGATGAGCACCCTCAGAGGAAAAACTCCCAATTCAATAGGCCACCAAAGTGAAATCTGGGTAGTGGTCATTAAGGAAGATGTGGAAGAGGTCTGAATAAGCAAAGCAAGAGCAAGGTGAAGAAGACTCAGCGAAGAGTGTCTCTGAGTCCCGTTGCTGCAGAGACAGAGCTCTGTTGAAAGCTCTTTCACGCAGCGCAAGAAGAATCGCTGCTCTGAAGTGCATCACTCAGCCTGTCACCTCTGTGTCTCGAGCTGCATAGAAAAAGAGAAAAAAAATAATGGCTATGAGAACTTAATTAATTCAAGAATTAGAAGAGTTGAGAAATGGGGCCCTTCAAAAGTGTGACCCAGATAAGATTCACTGTATGCTATAAATCATCCATTATTGTTTAGAGTTTCCTTTCTCCACACTTGACCTTCATCATCATTCTCTTGCCTGAGTCTGGGTGTCATCGCAGAAGTACTGAGTATGCAGATGGAAGCATAGGAGACACACTTGAAAGTATTTCCCTGACTGCTTGCATTTTTATGTAATTGAAAGGAAACAATGAAAACTGAACTGATTTTGCTGTCTATTATTTCTCTGAGCACCACGTGAGGTAGACAGCTCTTCAAAGAGAAGAAAGTTTGGTTCGTGACATTCCCAATTAAGCTCTTCATCTTGGAGATAATTAACCAGTGTTAGAGGCTTCCCAATCCTGGACAGCAAAGGATACATCCTCTAACAGTATATGCCTGTTTAAAAATGCAATGCTTTTCCCTACGTGTACTTATTCTGGGAGAGTTAGGACGGGCTGACGTGGTGAATGTATTTGCAGACAGGTAGTTACTTCTCTACATGAGAGGTAACACTTGGGAAAAATTGTGAAGTCTCTTCTGGATTAGGTTTTGGTGGTTGAGAGACAGAACATGGATGGTCTTTTCTTCTGGGCAAAGGAAGGGTAAAAGACCTGGCTTTGCTTCCTGCTAGAGTGCTGTGAATCCAGAATGGCTCTGTTGAGTTTGCTCTCAGACGCCCTTGAGTATCTTATCTGCCAGTTTGCCACAGGGTGGGGAGATAGTGGCCTGTGCCACACTGTGTGTACACCCCCAATCCTGAGGCTGGCTGGAGGCAGGTTTAACCCCTGGTGCAATTCAGAACAGCCTCAGGGCTGCTCTGGGTTGTGCTGTTTTTTGACAGTCCCTCTGGGACTGCCCTATCTTGGCATGCCTCTGACATGCCATGTCAGAGAAGGAGCAGGAAGAAAGGGTGACAGGAATCGTTGCACAGAGCAACCCACTAACATACACACCTTATAATCCAGCTGAAAGTTGTTCCATTTCAGACAACTGCTTGAAAACGCCTCTACTGACAGTGGTGAAAGAAAGTGGTATGGAGAAGGCTTATGGTTGGTCCCATATTGTCTTTTGTTTCTTTTTTTTTTAAGTAGTGTTTTATGAGGTATAAACCAATTTGATTTTTTCTTGGTTTTACTGTTTTATATAGATTCTTGGTGCGAGCTTGTCTTACGAACTGGCATGCAACCATGGCAAATACATGACCATCACCACTTTGTGTCTGTGTAACCACTTCACAAATTGTTTCTTCAAGAGAAAAAAATGCCTGGGTCACCTGTCATTGCTTCATTACATGACTGCATCTTCCATGTGCCAGGATACAGCAGATGATACTTTCAAATTACAAGTCAACAGTATTGGTATTATTAATATGATTAGTAAGAGCCTTAATAGTTCACTTTGATGATAGTTGCTTTCATCCAAGTCTCTCAAAACACTTGCAGAGCACAAAGCACGATGTTATACATAAGCAGTAATTATTTATCCCTGTATCAATGTTCTCTTCTGTTGATTTATTACCCTATTGACAACAACACAGATACTGTAGACAGTCCCTTCATTCATTCTGTTAATCAATTTTAGTCTGGTGTTTGAATATTTGGAGTGCAAGTATTCCAGTCTTGATGGCCCAAAAACTGGCTGTGCTATAGGTATGTCTCCTAGTTATTACCCCTCGTGTATCAGTCCCACAGTGTTAAATACCTTGACTCCAAATCTGAACTTCAGCAATTCTAATTGGCCTCCATGTCCACAGAAAAGATGTTGAAGTTCTTGTGAGCAGGGATTAGGCATGCTTCTGTGTTTGTAGAGCACTGAGTGTAATGGGACCCTCACAGGATCTCTGGTTGCTACTATAGTATGAATGTTAAATACTATTCTTCCCAGTGCTAGACAGGTTTCGGGTAATTAGAAACACAGGGAATGCAGGCTATTTGGATGAGCAGAGAATGAAGCATTTTAAGAACACTCCCGAATTCTTGCTTGTCTTTTCACCACATATTATGTTGTTAGTCTCTCTAACAGGTGATTTGCAGGTTAAATCCCATTTTCTTTCTCTATAGACTAAATTCATCTTTGATATAAGCGGGCACAAGTCCATTAACTTCAATAGAGTTGCGTTCACTCACTCCAACGTTGAGTCTGTCCCAGTGGGTCTATGCTGTAAATCTATCCCAGAATCAGTGGTTACAGAGGCATTGGTTCTGCTCTGAAATTCATTCAGTCTTTTCAAATAAACCTTTTAGAGGAGCCTGGGAATGTTTTCAGCCTCTGCACCAACACATAAGCCTCACTCCAGAACCATTTCTTAGTTTCAGCCGCTTCTTTCCTCCCCTGCCTTAATTCTCTTTTTACTCTCTGCTTCTCTCACACGTTACTATTTGCAGCTTCTCCCCTCCTATCTGGGCAAGACTGGTAAGCTACGCTCCCTGTAGCCACAGCATCTTGCTCTGAGGTGGCCTTGTCAAATCTCTTCAGTTAAGTGAGGTTGGGTCTGGTTAGTGTTTGGACAGAAACCCTTGAAGAAAAGCTCTAGGTGCTGTACATGTGAGCACTGGGCTACCATTTGGTGCCATTCTTCCTTTCTAGGCCAGTGCCCTAAGTAACCTTAACCGACGCTCTAAAACTGTCCCATGGCACTGCACTGCTCTGCTGGTACAGTCATCACTGGATGACAAGAGAATTTAAGGTGAATCCTACCCAAACCATAGAAAGGTCTTCTTTTCAGCTGTAATTTGTCTGCCAGCCCAACTAAACAGAGTACAGAACATGTGGGAGGGTTTAACATTGCTTTGCCTCTGTTGTATTTAATATTGCTACTTCTGCAATACATTCATTCACAGAACAATATGGAAGCCCTCTGGTGTCCAATTTAACACCTATAAATTTGTCTGTGTAATCTCTAACCAACTGGACAGATAAAATGTTTGTTTTATATTCCAGTATTCTTGTATTCTCTTTTGAAATACAGGTCTTGGATTAATTTCTTTTATTCCCACTGGCAAGTCCCAGTGTTTGGACTCTCAGTCTTGTGGGCATTTGGAAAGGAGCAGACTCTCTTCAGTCTAGCTGAGCTCTGGGCTATGCCACAGCTATTACCAGGTCTGCCCTGGGGCCCAGAGATCTCCTTTCTCCATTGTGGTAGTTCTTGATTCATCTGGGTGAGCCAGTGAATTACTTCAGCTGGTGAACCTGTGCCAGGACAGTCTTTGGCTCTCTTTTGGACCCCGCCAGTGCCCGAGCCTTCTTTGGACACTGAGTTGGTCACCCACAGCCAGCTTCCCTCAGACAGGGAACTAGAACATACTTTCCTTTGCCTCAAAGGGAAATGGGAGAAAGGAGGGGGATTTGATTTCTGATGATGGTGTTTTGGCACATTGATTCCTTTATGTTTCTCTACTTTTCTCCCTCCAGAGCAGATGGGAATCTCACCATTGTTGGCATGGAAAGCATTCCATCACCTATTCCTCTCTGCCATCCCCAAGTCCATGCTTATTCTCATGAGAAAGCTCAGGAGTGATTAAATAACCAAGAAGCATGACAAAGATCTCTGCTCTGCAAAGGTGGAATAATCTGTCCAGAGATTGAAATGCTGCTCCAAGGTTTTGAGGAACAACCTAAGCTTGCCATGCTGGTACCACTGCTCCTTAGAGGGGACCAGTCTGGAGTGGGTTACACTCTGCTGGGTCTGGACAGGATAGAGTTTATCAGACCCTAACATCTCTTTTTGCATATGGTATCTTTATGTAGTTCACTGAACACTGCTGAAAGAAGAGTTCCCTTCACTTCTGTCCATCTGGGCTAAAAAGGGCAGATGAAAGGGGAGGATTTGCTCAGAAATCATGGCATGGTCTTTGCAAAACAATAAGGAGATTGAAGACCATTTCAAGGCAGAGCATAGCAAACATCCAGTTAATAAGGGCCCCAGAGGATCCAAAGGATTTGAGTTCAGGGATGAAGATTATGTAGGCAGTAGTAGCCCTTTAAGGGATCTAGGAAAATTGAGGGTGAGGAGGGGGATGCGTTTAATCCCTTCACTGAGTACACGGGAGAATTATACAGCATACAGGCATTGCTGATGCTCAGCATCACATCTTAGGATTGAATATAACTTCATTCCCAGTCTAGAATTTACCCACCAAACAGAGAGGTTGAAAGGCAACCTTAATTACACATCTGTCCAGCACGTAGCTATACTCCAATGTCGGGTGTCATATAAATGTAAAATGTTGCTATTCTACAGGGTGGTTTCTATACATGTGTAGATTAAACAATGGCTTTGCACAGGACTAAAATCTGCAGTGCTGCTGCTGAAAGGAGTTAATTGTATGGCTGCAATATTACAGACACTGTGGTTTTACTGAGCTGAAAGAGGAGGACAGTGATTCATGGCTGCACCCATGCTCTTCGTCATGAAATATAAATTAAAAATAGTTGTATTATCGTAGGCTACCTGTATTGTTACATTCATAATGGATATCACACATCTGTCCTTGCTCTGTGTTGCAGGCAAAGCATGTTAGAGAAACTATGGCAGTATTTTTCTTTTAGGTGTAACAATCTGTCAGTATCAAATTCTCTTAGTCAGTAGGGAGCATATAGTGTTGATTTACTGAAAATCTGGGATTATGTCTGCTCTGTGGTGAGCATACATTTAAGAGGGGAGAGGTAAGGGGTCTCCAAAAGGTGAAGAAAAACACAAATGAAACCTAGCAAGGAAAAAATAGCTTGACAGCTAAGATGCAGTACAGTCACCGTCAAGTCTTCTTGAAGGAAAACCCTTGCACACAGGAATGCTCTGAGCACTGCACACTGTACCTTAAACAACCCACTCCATTACCCACTTCACGCCAAGGAACTGTAAATGCATAAATGAAGCTGTGGGTAAGAAAAAGCCTTAATATTTCTGTGTTTCAGTGTGTCGATGTTTTCAGTGATGGACCCGAAACATGGGTGTGCCCATTTGGGTGCAAAAACCACCAAGAGAGGATTTCCTTTATCTTTTATTCCTTTCACGGCAAAACCCATTAAATAAAGAGTAGGTGACAGGCAGGTTCAGTGAGACGAGCTCTGTAGATGCCACGGAGGCAGCAGCAGTTTGACCCTCCCGTGTTGCTCTCTGTGCTGCAGGTTTGCACGGATCCTCCTCGTCATGGCCCCACACAGAAGGGGCACTGCAGCTCACCTGAGGCTTTGCACCACACTGCATCAGGCCACAAAGATTGCAGGGGCTAATTCAGGCCATTTTGTTAAGGGCTGAGAGTGACAGCCAGCTGAGGAGTAAACGTGCCATGGTTACAGTCCTGTCCTAGTGGAACGGTGCCTCCTCCATCACAAAATACAGTTTGGCACTAATTGGTATCTTTAATGGCAGTCTCAGCAGAGAGCCTGGGAAGGCTTTCCTTCATCCTTGTTCTGGGCCTTCCACGCCGGCTGGGGACACTTTCATTGCTGCTGCCTGCGTTGTAATTGTTCTGGGGATAAGTAAAGGATTTCCAACTCTGGCCTGCTAATCTGTCACCCTTCAATAGCCACAAAGTCACAGAGAAATTAATTTTAAAAAGCCAAATATCACATTAGTAGCCACCGCACAAGCAAAATACAAGCAATTAAAAACCACCCTGCAAATGTATTGAGCATCCAGCCTGCACATTTCACTTGATTTGATCCCACAAAGAGGGGTGATTCATTTGTGGGGAAGAGAAGAAAAGTAACCCCAAACCCTCTAACTCTTCTCTGGTATCAAACACTACAAAACTGCACGGGATTTATTATACCTAAAAAAAAAAAAAAAAAAAAAAAAAAAAAAAGGAAAAAAAAAGGCTCCTTTCCCTTTAAAAAGAGAGGAGCTACTTGGTCTGATGCTGCTGCCTTTAGCAGCCATGAAGTTCCCAGCAAGGTGCTGTTAGTGCCTGATTAAACCTCATACCAATCTCTGTCCCCCATGGTAACCCAGAAGACATCCACTGAGAGTGGCAGCTCTTATTCATTTTAATTGCCAAGGATCTATCTGTGATGGCCAGTTTTCTTGTCTCTCAAGGATTGGAATGGAAATCCATCTGATTACATGAACAATCCGGGTGCTCTGACAGATCTGAAATATGAATATGGAGATGGCATTGTGGTCTGCACTGACTCCTGAAACCCCAATAGTAAATTATGATCTGCCACTAAAACAATTTCAGGGCACTGTACAATTCACATAAAAGCCCATTTTCTGTAATGGAACACAAATTATTAATAAATCAGTCCGGGGGCGGGTGGGAAAGTGAAAAAGAGATTTTGTCGCTGGTGTTCTCATGGAACTTCACAAACACAAATGTACACATACAGACATGCTTCCCTTTCTCTTATACACCTTTTTCTACAGCTTCAAGTGGAGATGATATACAGAATACAAACAAATCCCCTGGGGCTACCACAGTATTCCTGGAATTAGCCCTATGTCCTCTTGCTGTAAGCTTTACCTTGTCCTATCCCTTGGGTGAACTGACCTCTGTCTTATGCAGCTTAATGTGGAGGGACATTTTTATTGTCCAAATAAAACTTGCAGTCCTCATGCTCACACAGGGAACAGCTCATCTTCCTCCTCAGTCCCTCTGACATGTGCTTTCTGGTGTCAGGAGACCCTCTCAAGGAGAGCAGCCTTTCTGGATTCGGCCCAGAGCACCCACTATTTTGAAAGGGAGACCTACTGCTTTTATAAAGCCCTACAAAAGAGGACCTAGCCCAGAACAATGAGCTTTACAGCCAAATCCAGAAGAACTGTGTTTGTCTGAAGGTTAGGCACAGGGTGTAGGTTAGGAAGGAAGTCTGCTCAGGGAATCTGTAACAGCCTAGGGCATCTCCTGAACACCCCAGCACCCCATAACAGCCTGTACAAACACCAAGCCGCATGGGATGGATTGAAATCAGCACAGACAGTTCATCAACAATGTGCCAGCAATCCCAGCCCGGCCTGCTCTCACTTCTCTGCAGTGTGCTGACACGAGAGGGGAGGATGTGGCCACACAGGCACCTGGCCGTGGCAAACATCCGCTGGCAGAAAGTGAGGCCAGCGAGGGTACTTTGGGGCTTGCCAGCAGCTCCAGGCAGCTGACAAAGCAGTGTGGTGACAGTATTAACATGCACAGGGCAGGTGGGCACATTATTATTGCTGCATATTTCTACTGAAACAGTGCCTGAGGCTTCAGAGGCCCACCGAGTCAGCCAGCTGAACACACACAGTGGAAACCATGTCCACAGGGCTTTAGATCCTCTTGAAAGCCATGGAAAGAGTAGAGGAAGTACAATGCGTATAGAGAAGGACAAGGGGGTTTAGTGGGTTTAGAACTGCATCAGAGGTCAGGAAACGTGGGTTGTAACCCTGGCTTTAGCCCCAGTCTGGTGGATGACCTTTGGTCCCTTGAGTCTTTCCTGTCTGCAGAATGTGAAACTTCCATATGTTTGGCTTTCCCTGGCTATGGCATCAGTTTCCAACTGGAAAATTTGCCTGGGCAGGGGAAAAAAAAAAAGAAAAAAGACACTGGAGTTTTGTCAAAAACTTCTGGACGTCAAGAGGTCAGGCCTTCACAGCGAGGACATGGACATACATGGAAAACACAGCAGTAAAAATACTCTCCCAAAAACTTCCCTCTCCCTGTACTTTCCCTCAGTAGTGTACAATACAAGCACCTTATTTTGTTTTGAAAGTCTCAGAGCCCCAGTAAAATAAGGATAATGATGCAGATTTTATGAAACATTTGGAGATCAGATGATGCTAAAGTGATAGACAACAGATCGGCATTTATTCATCAGGTATGCATTTCAAACACTGCAATTAAAGAATAAGAATAAAAATTACCCCACTGCTTTAGCTTCAACTCTCTGTCCTCTTATCTCTCACCTTCTTTCTCCTGGGGGTATTAGCCTAGGCAGGGGTTTTCAAGTGGGATCTGAAAAGGGCTGTTCACCTCAGTAAATCAGGGCAGGGATGGTGTTCCCTTATTAGTGCTCCGAGGTAGCATTACAGCCCAGAGGGTTCAAACATTGGGCTGCCATGTTTGCCAACAACACAGTTATCTAACACTTCATACTTAGATTGGCTTTTTGCATTTATTAGCAGCATGTGGTACAACCAGTGATTAATTTGGTGATCCTTGGAGCCAGTGCCTGTTATCAGAGTTTTGTTTTACATAACAGAGATAAACATGCGGTAGTTTCTGAGATACACTGATGTGCATTTACCCATTTGTGTTCCTCTCCTCTACAGAGGAAGGATTCCCCACAAAAGGAAGAGCCTTTGGGAGTGATGTTTCAGTGCAGCCAGAAGATAAAGTCTAGGGCAGAAGGAGATGCGCAAATACCTTCTGCACCCAACAGCTTTGGCATTTCATTCTGCTAAGGAACCAGCAGGCTTGGGCATGAGGCCTGCAGAAACCTGTTGCCTCTAGTAGATAATGCTGGTAATAACTGAGAAGAAAGATTTCTGAATCCCTATCACATTTGTTGCCCTAAAGGGAAGAAATAACCTGGTTGGTTACTTGTAATTTATTCTTCAAATGTAAAAAACTAGAAAGGGATGAAATAGAAATAGGTTTAATAACCGAAGAAAAGACTGAAGTAAGTAGAGTTCACAAACTTCATAATTAATTTAAGATGCATAAATACCTCTTATTTTCTTTAATTAGTGAATATGTGTTGTTTTCTTGGAGTACCAGGATGATATTTTTGAATCAGTCAAATGAAAACTAAAATATACATGTCAGGAATCATGCTCCAAAGGACTCTTTCAGAGAAATTATGGCAGGAAGCAGCTGATTTCAGTTTTTCCATTATTTCAACCTTATGTGAGATGGTTACTTCAAGTGCTTGCAACTGATTGAAATGTAGCTGTTTAGCACAAGCTGGAGGGTGACCACAGAGAATAAAACCCTCTTCTCTGCAGTGCTATTTACTGACCTGTGTGAAGCATGTTGGTAGTTTTGGGCATTTCATATTGGACAGGTGACCAAAGCACAAAAACTTAATTCAACCAAAGCAGTCACCATAGTTGTCACAGTGTTAAGCTGAGCATTACCTGTTTTGGTTCAAGACTGCATGAGACACAAAAAAGGCATCCCTCCCCTCCCCTCCCCTCCCCTCATTTTTCCTCTATGAAAGGAGTGTGTGAATCTGTCCTGGGAAAGACACAGCAGGAGATTTAAGTATGAGACCATCTCCTCAGTAACATGAATCCCTGGAGCAATGGGATAAATTTGAGAAAGAGAGTATTTAGGCTGAATATCAGGAAAATGTTCCTAATGGCTTGGACTGCCTAAGCAGTGGAATTGTCTTCCAGGCAAGGATGGAAACACCAACATTTGACTCACTTGAAATTGGACTGGACAGTGTTTTGGCAAGTGTACTGGGGGAGAGAGATCCTGCTCTGGAAGGGGAACGGTCTCTTGGACACCAGATCTCTATGAGTCTGTTAAATATTCCAGTGTGAAGAATGTGAGGAAAGAAAATATTAGGAATCGCCCAGGGACACAGCTAATCCCACAGACATAACACTTGCACCAACTGCAGTAGAAGTTACGCACATGTAGGGACCCAGGTTGGGCCCCAAGGGGGATGAGGGCTTTGGCATCCCAGAGGAGGCCACGGTACAGGCCTGCTGCTCATTGTCCCACATGCAGGCAGCAGGGCCCTGGGACACAGGGAGAGGGGACAAATGCTCCTGGGCTCATGCTGGCAGGGAACAGGAACAACAAGTCTGTTGAAACAAACAATCAGAAAGAAAAGAAACCTGAGCCTTGGCAGCCTCTGCTGCCTTTTTACACCCATGACCAGGTGACCCTTCTCTTCTCTGTCCTAGCAAAGCACCTCTAAATGCATGTCCTGTGTCTATGTCTGGTGCTGCTTTTTGAGAGGTCAAAGAATGCATGATATTTTGAAACTCCAAATGTCACTGCACCAAACAAAACCCACTGGTGTCTACCAGGCAAAGGGCTGCCTACAGATGTCCCCATATTCCTTCAGTCAGGGCTTGTCTTGGTGTTTGTGGTGGGGCAAATCCAGAGTAGCTGAGGGCAGAATGGGACCCTGACTGTGTTTTTAACTGAGCCCTGATTTCTTTTTTTATCCCTCTGCATATGGATGTAATATATATTCACAAGGCTTTTTTTTCACTACCATTTATAATTTTTTTTTTTCATTTCCAGTCATGGAGCTTTTCTGGACAAAGCAATTATGATCCAAATGTCCTGAGAACAGTCTCCAATGAGGCAGTTTTCCTGAGCATGTACAGACAAAGGAAATTATTTCCGTACTGAAAGAAATCACTTCAAAGTGCCCAGACCAGATCCTGCTCCAGCTCAGGTTTCCTTTCCGTGTCACAGCTTGGACAAGAGCAGTCATGGAGAGCCATGCTCCTTGTGCCTGGTTTGAATTTAGAAAACACTGGGCACAGGGTAATGGGAACTCACAAACCAGCCCAGCCACCTCTTTTCTCCTTTCATCCACCTTCCCCCACAATATGTCCTTCCTCCTGTGACAGTGTTTGTCGCTTCTCCAGTGTCAGTAAAATTCTCTGTGATGTGCCTCTAACTTTCAGTGCACTGGGTAGCTCTGTTTCTCAGCAATTCTGACACAGCTATGTCAACCCAATGCATCCCCTTTCCTAAAACTCAGCTTGAGTCAAAAACTCTCCCCAGTTAGTCATGATCTGCCTATCACCATCTCTTGCGAAGGTGAGGTGGAGGGCAACAGTTCTCGTGAGGATGAAATGGATTGAGAATGATTTTGCATGACAACTGCTGGGGATCCAATATCTTTCTGTTGGTGTTGCTTACAGCAACAATAATGCCTGGAAACCATCCAATACCTGCGTGTTGGCCCATCTTCAACACATGCCAAATTCTTCTCTTGTGGAACAGCCTGGGCACAGCCCACATATATTTATGTGTGATCTCCTAGTCAAACGGTGATCTATTTTTGCCAGTCTCCTGAGCATAGTCCCTCTTTCCACATTCTGAATGTCATCTCAAACTATAAGGAGGCTGACCGCTCCAGGAAGGGTCAGATGGCAGTGCCTTTGTGCACCTTTCTTTCTGTCCATGCAGAGTGTGGGGTGTGGCCCTCACACCAGAACTTCACTTGTTGAGGTGTTGGGAGGAGTGTGAGGTTCATTATTTTAATAGAGGTAGGTAAGTACCACAGCATGGATCTCTTACTTGTGGGAGAAGAGACCTTATGTCCAAACAGACATTTTATGACTGTGACACCTCTGTCCTTCACCAAGATAATCCTCGATGAGGTTTCTTCCTTCCGTGGATTTGGCATTGCATACCAGCTCCCACCTCCTTTCTATCCAGAGCTATATTGAACAGCACTGCTGTGACTGCTGAACTCTGCAGAGGACTCGTCCCACTGCCACATAACGTGCTCTCAGCAATGTCCAGGGTACATTGAAAGAGGACAGTAAAATCTCCCCTGTCCCTCAAATGGCCTCTACATACTGGCAGAATATGGCTTTCAGTATTCAAGGAAAGAATTTGGGACACTCATGCGCTCCATCATTAGCCTAATTTTGTTTTCACTACTAAAACTTCTCCAGCCTGGTCCCATGGCTACCATCTCCGACCTAGTTAAACACCACTTGACTAGGATGTGTCATCATTTTACAACTTAGAGTAGAGCAGAGATCCCAGAGTCCCCTGGCCAGGGCTTTGCTGGCAATGGTCTGGTTTGAACCTTCAGACTACACCTGGAGCTTGAGTAACAGCTAATGGCCAACACAGTGTCCTACCTGCCAACACCAAGGAGCTGTCTGCCACCTCATGGCACCCAGCATTGTGTCACCAATCTCCAGAGATCAGCACCTATACACAGACTGGCAGGTCACTGAGACCCTGCTCTCATTCACTGCATATCCAAACCCAGACCGAAATGTCCCCTTCCAGCTCCAGCTCCAGCTCTGGCCGTGCTCCTGTTCCCAAAGACCTGTTTTATGCTTCTAAGATGATACAAAGAACATGCTCCTACTGTAGTGCAAAAACACTATTTAAAGGGAGCCTTTCAATTCTTCTGAGGATCCCCAACAGGGCAGCCTGCACTCTACCACTTACTCCTGGTTTTGATACTTTTTGATATTACCTCCATGAAATCCCTGAAACACCCCAGGAAAAACACCCAGAGGAGCTGCCCCAGCCTGATATTATGCCACTGTTCTGCTCTCTGTGCAGTAGACAGCTATGTGAAATCCAAGGTTGTGATCACTACAGCCAAAGGCCAGGACATTTAAGAACAGCCTCACTACCTCCAATCTGCTGTACGAACTATTCTTAGCTGGAAGCTGGAGCTGAATGCTCACTGGGCACTCCAGGTTCACACCTCTGGAATACGCCCCTGACAGAAATATGCTTCAGCGTGAACTTGGCCGCATTTAGAAGAAGCTGCAAGATACACCTCTTTCCCAGACCTTTCCATCTGTTTAAACTGTGAAATCCTGGGTTCCTTGCTGTCTGGTCAGATTAAAAGCTGCTGGCAGTGGGGGAGCATGACAGTTCATTTCTCTTACTTGGAATGATAATTACTCAACATAATCCCCATAAAACAAACTCCTAATCTTCAACGATGAGTGTGTGTTAAGTGCTCCTAGTAACTGAAATAAATAAGAAGAGGTCATTAATAATAAACCATGGTCTGGATTACAGCAGTCAACACTGCACAGAACAGCAGAGCTAGAGTTGATAAAGGAAAGTGGATCACAGCCCTCCACACTCTGTAGGCATGATGCTGTAAGGTTGGAGATACTGTCTGTGTGTCATCTGGGGATCACCAGAATTCAGCTGTGATTTAATCATAACCTGTGCATTGTCTGCGAAGAAAGAGGCGAAATAAAGACTGTTTATGGTAGATGCAGAATGCTCTGGGTCCTCCTGCACAAGCCAGCTAAACCTTGCTGGCTGCTTTACTTGGATCCACTAGGATTGCTACCACGTGTACTGCTGGGAGAGGTCTTTCTTTACCTATGCTGCACCTTTTCAGATTTCTCCATCTTAGGAGCTGCCAAATGGATCTAGCTGTTGTGCACCAGACACTTCTCTATCTCCTCTGGTTCACTTGGGCCATTATCTGGACTCTTGGGAAAACACCTTTGTCCTTGAGGTTAGTGGTTCTTCCCAAACACCAAAGTAAATTTTGTGCATGCACAGGATGGACTTGGCAATGCTCTTCATTGTGCAAAAACTCTAACTAGGTTTGTGAGCTCTTCCCCAGCTGAATTCCCAGTGGCTATTTCCTCACATCATGCCAAGATTGCATGAAGGTTGAGACCAAGAAGACACAGGAATGAATACCTCTGTGGGATCCAGGGGAAGCTGACGAAGTTTTGCTAGTACAGCTCACTGGGAACTGGACTGATGTTCATGGTGTACCGAATAGAACTGAAATTTGGAGCTCTTCTTAAAATTAAAAATAAGTGGCCACATTTGTACAACTTATATATGAGCGATTGGAATACATTGCAAAGTTCAACTATCACTTTCCTGTTTATATTCATGGATTGCTGTTTTTCTAGGCTCAGCCCTGGTTTTGCTGATGAGCTAAAATGTAACCTCCTTAAACCCCAGTGGAGCAGCATTTAGTAAGTTCTGTCTTTAAATAATATTTCAGCCAGGGGATTAACTCCTATTTGCACATACAGCTAACCTGGAGGGAAGGCTCGGTGAGCAAAAAACCCTGGAGGGAGAGGACATATTTGCAGCAGCAAAGACTGTTTCCACTCCTGTCGAGGTGGGGGAAAATCCCTGCCAGCTGCAATGGGAGGCAGAACAGGCCCACCTCCAAATCATGTAAAAATTATCTGAGAGCATTTTCAATTAATTACTGCTCACAGGAGGAGAAATGGCCAAAATGAGTGAGTCTGTAGGGATACTGCCCCCACAGAGGGCTGCGTGCAGCTCTGCAGCTTCCCTAGTAATGCTCCAAGCAGCTCCGTGCCTCAGGCACACCCTCCCTGCCTTCAGAAGCACAGAAAGTGTGATGAGACCATGTCTGCTTCAATGTCCCCTGGATTAATGTTCCCTGCTTGCCCACTCATGTGCTGGCAGGTTTCTGCAGACCTACAGTGGGGTACTATTCTTCCCTCACCAGTACTCTGGATTGTGTACTCCAGAGAAGACATTGCTCCTGCAAAGAAGCTGAAAACTCTAGATTTGTGACTTGTCTGTCTGCAGGGCCCCAAGGGAACTTCAGGGAACTGGGGTGCAAGGGGTCCTGCTCTTGCACTTGGAAAACCTCACAGGACTGGACTCTGTCTAGCCCAAACATAGGATTTCAGCGCTTCCCCTGAAAAGAGCAGTATCATAAGCATATGGTTAATGACTCATCCCAAGTGGAAAAACAGCGTTTGTTATATTTTATGAAAATTTTATACATCTAAGGTACTGTACATCTGTTGCTATTTAGGCTGACATGTATGTAGAGATTGGCAGAACAAGTTCTCTGTAGGGATGACTGAACTCCAAACCAAACCACAGAACTTTCAAACACTCAGCCTGCTTCTTGAAGGGGAATGAAGGGGAAGAAAAAAAGAATGTTTTTCTGCTCTGTTGAAATGTTGCCTGACTGAGCAATATGCAAGGAAGACACTCTTAAATTCTGTTTAATCTGCAATAGAAGAGGGGCTTATTTATGGAGAAGAGCCTTTCTTCACAACAATAAAATCACAAACAAACTTATCTCCGTGCCAAAACTTTCCCAGGTTGTTAATGAAAGGGTCAAAAAGCTCAACTCCTTGTCCAACTCCTGCTCCTCCTCCCTGTATCCCATCTTGTAAAACCCTGCCTCAGACCTGCTCCTGTCTCCTTCCTCTCTGGCAGTGAGCCTTTCTCATGGTGAGGCTAAGGGTTCTTCTTGAGTTGTTAATACATTTTTCTTGCAGCAGCATCTGGGTGGCAAGAAGGCAGAGAGCCTTACTGGTTAGCCTGGAAGTCTTCTGGGGTTTCCAGGGAAGGCACTAAATGAGTGGACTTCCATGGAAAGTCATGTTTTCCACTCTGCATCTGTGAGTGTTTCTAAGGTCTCTGGTGCAAAATCCCCTGGGGCAGAGGACTGAGTGGTGAAAAAACAGAGGATATGTCTGTGCAGTCCAACTCACTCCACTGCAGAAAGGAAGATGGAGCAAGCTGTAGAGAACTGCTCGCTCAAACATCTCTTATTTATTAGCCATGTCAGCCCAGCTCTGCCAGGATAATTACTCTGGGCACAGCAGCTATCCTGTGCCCAGCTCCCAAACTGGCACAGTCTGTGTCTGCTCAGGGATCCTTCAGCTGTAATCTGTTTCTAATCTAACCCCCAGAGCATAGGGCCTGGAAAATAAAGTTCTCTGCCTCCAGCCATGCTGTGAGGCTCCCTGCTGTCTCACTACATGTGTCTGGGACAAATTAGCATGAGAACCTAAGAAAGGCCATACTGGATCAGACCAAAAGTCTGTACAACCAGTGTCGTGTTCCTGCCAGTAGCCAAAAGAAGAAGCTCACAAAAGCATATGAAATGAAACCTCCACCAAGTGCTCTCCCAAACTGCAGCCATTAGTGGCACAGGACTTCCTGGACCAGGTGTAGTTTCCACAGATTTGTTGATCTTCAATGCATTTGTCTGCCATGAAATTGCACAGTCTCCCCAGGAAACCATGTGGACATTTCAAATTGGCCACATCTTGGAGCAAGAAGCTCTACAGCTCTTCCTGTGTCTTGTTTTGAATTTGCTTTCTGCTAGTTTCCTTTGATACCTCCCACTTCACGCTTATGAGAAGGATCATTTCGTGCTCAGAAATCAATCTGTGCCTGGAAAGCACATATGACAACAGGGTGACTGCTCACAAGACAGCATTGCCAGTTGAAAGTGGTGTATAAGACTGGCCATTTATTGATGATAATTTTCCAAATATGACAGTGGTTTGGTGCAGTTTGGATGGCAGAATCAGTAGGAGAGCTTTGGTGGTTAATTCAGCTACAGTGCATTTAAGCCAAATAAGTGGAAAGGATAGGACTGTATGAGCATGGCAAGACTGAGCATACTGGCAGGAGCAAGGAGGTCCCATGAGGGTGAAGGACACGGGAGCAGGGTGAATTTCCTGGCAGGAGCTGGAGCACAAAGGTATGAGTGCTCTATAGAAGCAGCTGAGGTGGCTTTGTTTCTAGCCATAAGGAGTAAGGAGGACAGCGAGTTGAATGAGACTTTGGAAACTCTTGGTGAATGAGAAAAAACATGCTAGGAGCTTTCTTGAGAACAAGAGCAGATGCCAGATGAATCTGTGGTTTGTTTAAGTGTTGGATCTTACCCTCCACACAGTGCCTTGTTTTTTCCCGATTCATATGAAGCAGGGTCTGAGACCCAAAAACAGGGTGGAGGCTCTTGGACATGGCAGGTAGGATTGGGTTTTGACTGATATTGTGATCTTCAGTCAGAAATGGTCAGAGAAAAAGCATCAAAATGGTGATAGCCACCCTCAGTGCTGTACCACACCGTCTGATGAAGGAGCAGGTATTGCATCCACCCAGGAATGCTCTTATTTCTGGCCCGTGTCAGTTCTGGGTTTGCACTGCCTCCTAGCTTGAGACAACAAAGTGTTGCACACTTTCTTGACTTCAGCCCAAAAGAATGGCATCTCACAAGCATTTGCCTTTTCTAAAGTGACCTCCTTCATTTTTTATCACAAATTAGTTTCTTTTCCCAGATTACTTCTTTAACAAATGCTTTGGTTCTCTTTCAGCAGCATATATCCACTAAGATAATAACCTAGTTGCTATACGGAAATAGCTTTGTGTGAAGCTTTCTGGCTAACAAAACAGGCAGGATAACTTTGTTGTCTCCACCCAGCACATAGTAGACATACAACAGTGTTATGCAATTTGACATGGCTGGCTGCTCCACCAGCGAAGGCAAAAGCCAGAAAGATCTTTCTGCTGCTGTTGCTGGAGATTATAACACTGTAGGATGCAGGAGTACCAACAACACTGTGTAAAGACAGATTTCTGCTTAAGTGGATTGTGGACATACTTCTCTGTTTAAGGCTCTCTGGTATCTCTCATAAAAGCCTCTCATTTATACTTCTTCTCAGAGAGAGTCTCTCCCAAATGTCAGTTTGGCATGACATCTGAAACGAAGAACACACATCCCTGAAGACCACTGGTTTTACAGGCTTGAATACACTTTAAAATGTAACAAATTATCTTTCTTCTTAGGCTTAACAGCAAGCATAGTCTACCAAACCCTTTTAAGTAATCAGTTGTGCCTCAGAATCTGAGAAGTATTTGGGAAGCAAGTTTCTTGTCATTAACCCTTTGAATAAACTCACATCTGCTCGCTGCATCCCAAAGTGGCTTGCAGGAAATCAAAGAACAGTGTGAAAAGAATGAACACAGAACACACCAATCAGTGTCAGCAGTATTGCTGTTGTTACATTTGGTGACCGCTCCACTGTATAGAATTATTAGACAACTCAAATTACTACTGAAATATTTTAATACTATGCCTTTGCATCTGAAACTGATAAATATCTTGAGTGGAGTGGTTCAAGAATGCACTCACATGGACAAAAGAATGGAAAATATATTTAGCAGTCACATGAATAATGTAACTTCCTTCTTGGAAGGATTATGAAACTGTAATTTCTGCATTTCTTTGACTAAAATTTGGCTTTAGTGAAGTTAATGGCTAATCTCAGACTTGGCCTTCTTCAACAGTATGAAAAGCGATAACAATTCCTGCTTTTCAATATTTAAAAAAAAAAGCTGAAAGTTATTTGCAGTGAGCAAAAGGCTGCCAATATAGTGTCTAATTTAGCAAGGGATTAAAAATTAAGAAGTGTAGCTATAGATCATCAGAACAGTGAGGTATGTCATGAAGGGCAAGCATATAAGTAAACTAACCTGCTCAGTCAGGGTCTAAAGGAAATTTCAGTCATCTAGGATATGGAGAAGTTAATTATACTTTAAAAGGGAAATTAATTATCCCCTTAAAAGGGAAATTATCTTTCCTGTAGTGTTGGGGTAGATTTCTAGTGTAATCCACTGTATCACATAAATGTCCCTCTTTACACTAGGTTGGAGGTAAGAGCTTCAGATTTTATAGCCTCGTCCTTTTCTAGCAAACAATCTGCATAAGAGTGTTTCTGAACCAGAAGCACTGCCGAAACCTGCCTCACTTGACATATCAATGGGAACCTTCCTAAAACTGTATTTTCTCCTCTTAGCTATGCTTTGCTTTTCATTTGACTCTAAGGGTAAATGTGATTATTGAGATGTGAATTTGCTAGAAGAGTGTGGAATACAGAGTGGCAGTATGTCCCATGATTAAATTTGATGCTGACCTGTTTGCCTCAAATTAGCTCAGTTTTCACTTCCCCTGGTCCAAATTATGGCTTTATCTTTGTCCTGCAAGTTCCTGGTTTTGCTAGGAGCCTCTTCTTGCTTTTCTCCAAAATGACCCAGAAATTCTAGAACTTCACTCCTTGGTTCCTTCCTCCTTCTCCACAGATACTATGCATTTCCTCCTTCTGCTATTCTCAAAGTGCTGGTTACCACTCTAGTTGAAGTCCCACTTGCCACATCCTCAGGGTCTCTTTCTTTTCCTCCATCTTTCTGTTGTTTCTTCTTCTTGCTCACTGGTGTGGGCTTGAGATTTCATGGGCATCTCGTCTTTCTTAGCTGCTTTCTGAAATAGTCCTTACTTTTGTTGTGTACCCAATAGTCACAGCTAAGAACAACTACTACTGCAGCCATATGACTTTTGGTCAATGTTTTTTGGTTTTTTTTTTTTTTACTGTTCTTCTGTCATTTGAACTCTAAACTGTGGCAGTGTTGTTATGTAGAAGCTACCCAGTAATACTACAGATATTATCAGAAAAGCCTCCTTCTTTTCGTATCCTTTTATCATTTCTCCTAGAACTGTGATATCTCTCTCTTTTGAAACCTCTTCTATCTTTCCAGATGCAGTTCCAAAAGTAATAGAGACATTTTTTAACTTCGTTCGTTCCTTTCTTTTTCACATCTGAATACTTTTGCTCCTGTTTGTAAAACAGTTTCAAAACTTTGGTATTTTAGACTGTAGTTCCACAGTCATGACCTATTTATGCTTCCAACTCTTGCCAAGATTATCAAAACCAGTCATGTTCAACCACTGGGCTCTTTCTTCCTTGAGAATACATGGTCTGAACCACTCATCATGGGAAAGAGTACTGTTACCACTGGAGAGCACTCTTATACAGCTACAAATACTGATTTATGTCCATCAGCTCCCTACTTCATCCCATTCTCTTCATTGTCTGAAACATCTGGCAGGTATTTTAAGTGTTTGACCACCATCTGTCATTAGAAGAGCTGGAGGAAGTTCTTTGGTTGTTCTTCAGAAGGCTGGATCCTGTTACGCTACCTTCTGTGTTCACTTCCTTTTTGCGCTTGTGGGACAACAGCCCTAAGTTTGTCACTGGAGGTGGTCTGAAAGCTGAGGGAAACCTTGAAAGCTTTGCTTCCTGCCCCCTTAACTCATACTGTAAAGGGACCTGTGCTCTGTGGAGTCTAAGAAGTCATTTTACCAACTGCAGTCATTGCAAGAATTCATTTCCACCACTTTCTCCACCGGTTGATACTTTTTAATGAGAGAGGAGCAGTTCTGTGGTTAAGTGGTCTACCAGCAATCAGTGACGGCATTCCTGAAATTTACCCAGTTAATAGTTGGGTGGGTGACTCCAGGCTGGGATTTCAGGGGCATTTATAATGCAATTGCAGCTGATAATGCACTTGACTATCATGATATCATTGCAGTTGCTCAAGGCGTTAGCAGGCAGCTATCACTCCCAAAGCTATCTCATCTCCAGGCTGAACCAGCCCCAGTCCCACAGGAAGTGCTCCAAACTGGGCTGTTCTGGTGGCATCCACTGATCTCACTCCCATACAACATCTTTCTGGAACCAGGGCAGGGCGAAAAACAGCACACTATTTCAGTTGTGGTCCAACAAGTGACAAGTAAAGGGGAGTAATCACTTCTATTGATGTCCTGCCTCTGCTCCTGTGAGCACAGACAAGGAGGTTGCCTGCCTGCCTTGTTGTCAGTGGAATCCACAGCACATTGTGGATTCATGCTTAGCCTAAAATCCAACAGGACCCCCAGGCCCTTTGTGACAGAGCTGCTCCCCATGCAGTCAGTACCCAGACTCCTTTGCTATTTTGAGTATGTCTGTGGTGGTCTGGAAGATTATTTTAGTAACTCGCTTGAACTGGCTTGGCTTGGGATTCTCTGGACTTGATGTAACACCCTGCAAAATACCCAAAGAAAATTTAGTCTACTCTAATGGGCTGTTTTGTACCATCAGTTGAAAACAGGAACCAGCTGGGATGGGGATCAAGTCTTGTGAAGATATATTTCTAATGGCAGAGCCCTTTATCACTCTAGACATTTTCTGAAAATTATTGCAATCCAGGCTGACTATGAATCAGCAGTCATTAAATCTTACATCGTGAGTACAAGAGGCCAGATAATACATTTTGCCAGGGTCTCTCCAGTAGTTGCTGGAATGCGATAGTTCTTTAGGCTCTTTTGAGTGATGCATGTCACATACTGCACATTAAAAAATGTACGAGCACTCCATGTGATCAAACCAAGCCTCTGAAGATTTCTTTGGCTCTTCAGTTGCTTAGCTCAGATTCACAAGTGGGACACAGCGCTTCGTTCTTCAGCTTGCATGGAAATGCTGACTTGTTTAATTTAAGAATTATTAGTGGGATTTTTAGAAGGGCCTTAAGTGACTTATGAACATAAGCCCCATTGAAAGTCGAATCCTACTTTCCATAAATATCGACCATATTTCTTCTGGTAAAATGTTTCTGGCTCAAGGGCCTCCTGCCAAAAACAACCTGTCTCCATTTCTAGACAACTTTCACCCTTCATTTTTGATATGTGCAACGTCCCCATGGAGCACAGCGTTGCAGGTCAGGAAATGAGCATGGAACAAAAGAAGCGTAGGAAGCACTGTCGACTGTGTATCCGACCTGGGAGACAAGACATGGTGTGGCTGCGACTGGGCTGTGAGAGCTGCAGCCTCCCTGGGACTCCAGCCAGGAAATTGCACAAAGCCCAGAGTGAGAGACCCTCACCACCTTTTTTTTTGTCACACTGACAGATGTCCCTCTCTAGCAACCTGTCATGCTTGAGAGAAGTTACAGAGGTGACAAAAAATGTCAGTTGGGGATTATGGCTGTTTCTCTGGTTCCCATTGTCTGTTTGCAGACAGAAAATAGGTGAGCTGCTTAGGCAAAAGCTGTGAGCAGTAAGAGACTGGGGACAATGAAGCCTGCAGCTGGAAAACACAGGAGGAGACAGGAAGTCCTATCTCCGCTTCCTTTCCTCTCGCCCCTGCCTTTACTGGCCGTTCACTCTAACAGCTGATTCTTCCCCTTCCATACATGGCTTGTGAAACATCTCACTGGCCACAGTAGCTGGAGATTTCCAGAGTGATTTGAATACCCAGACCAAATACCTGATCAATTCAAGTTCTTTTCCACAAACAGAAATTCAGGACAAGGGGATGAGGGGAGCTTTCGAAAGGGAAAATATTACTGTGACACCAGTTGGTAAAACAAGTGTTTGCTAATGTCGTTCTGTGTTCAGGGTGTCATCAGCACAGGAATTGTAGCATGGCCATCATTGGGCTACTAAGCCTTGGACAGGGAAGAATTTGCTGCAATGTTGCAGTACCTCCCATCTTTCAAACAGATATGTATCACTTCTGAGGCACCTTTCATGTTACTTCAGGTTGCATTCCCCCAATACTGAGAGGTTAAAAATGGCATCTTACTTTAAAAAAAACAATGGTCCACAACCTGAAATGTATATAAATGATAACAAGTCTTTTGACATACAACTAATAACAAAAGAATAACAAAACTGCCATCACAGTGGGAAGACAAGATGTACAGAAGAACACTGGTTAAAAAGGGGTCAGTTTTGGGGACAGTGTGGGCTATCTAGGGCTGTGAATACAGTAGATCTCAGCTTGGCTACAAGCTCTGGTCTTCTCATCATTCAGCTGAGGTTCTGGCTGAAGGAGGCCACAGCTGCCCCTTTCCTGGCAATCCAAGTTCTATTACAGCAAAAATAAGGGAATAAGATTGAGAGAAGATCATGAGATGAGCCCCGACCATTACTTGAAGACGAAGTTTGGATCTCCCAACCCAGAAGCTCACCTGTGCCTCAGGTAGCATGGTATAAATTGACCCTATGGAATCTGTTCCCACCTTCTTAGATGGAACAGGACATTCAACAGATGAGAAAATGTTACTGAATGACACATTTCTGGTAAGCATAGGCTCGTTCTCTATAAAAGAAGAAAAGGAAGATTTAAGAGAGAAATAATGGAGAAAAAATTACACCTTTCTTGGTTTCTATTTTATTTTTGGAGAAGCAGACTACTACATTTCTGCTGTACTTTCTTAACAGATACCAGGAGACTTTTCAAAGGTTATTTTTGGAGCCATTAGATCTCTTTCTTTCTTGGAGCCCTGGCCAGGTCAACAACACTAAGGAATGACTATTTGTACCCGATGAACTCTGCCTCTCAACCTCTGTGTCCTGTGGAGCAGACACTGCTGCCTGAAAGAAGTCTAGCAGGGTTTGTTTTGGGGTTCAACTTGTTTCCTTGAGTCCTGCTGGAAAGTGACCATGGCAATTAGAAATATTAATTGAGCTGCACAGAAACTCAGCCAGAAACTTGTGCACTCCTTCAGGGAGCAGCCACAAAGACCTGGATGCCAGCTGAGGTCTGTGAGGTTTAGCAGGCTGCTAAACTCAAGGACAGGAGCCAGCTCTGTGCTGGGGACACTAGCCATGCTTATGGCTTATGGCTTATGGCTTGTAATGCTGATGTGACACAGCATCCTCACACGTGTGCTCCTCCATGCTGGCCTGGGTGCCCAAGTGCTCACATGAGCTGCTTCCAGACTGGGTCTGTGCTGATTCTCAGCCTGAGAAGTGTCTAATATAAGCGAGATGCACGCTTGCAAGAGCAATGCTGAAACCCCAGCCCTGCTGGCCAAACCACCTCTCCAACTTCTTGTGTACAAGAAGAGGCACAAGGGAGGGCAGGAGGAGCCAAGATTTCACTTTTTTCATCTCCAAGAGCTTTGGTTTTAAACCTGTAACCTGGGGGAGGAATATTCAAGCTGTTCCCTCTTGTGCTCTATATTTTTAATATATAGTGGGAGATTCAGTAAACCATTACTTTCCTCTTCCCCTCCTGTGTGATTAATTTTGCAAAGGAGTCTGCCTGTGACAGAAATAGTGACAAACACAAGCAGCTCCTCACCCGCTCTCCAAATGTGCCTTTGGGGCCAGCCTGTGAACCATTCCATCATGCTGATGAAGAGTCACATAAGCAGCTTCCACCACCCTTGGAGGGCATGAAGCCCCTGCCTCACTCTTGTGCACAGAGTTGGAAGCTGGAGCAGAAAAAAAATGGTGCACAGGTGACACCACCTGACTGGCAGCTGAAGAAACACTTCGGCTTCACACACTCAAGGGATGCCCCCTTCCATGCTGTTAGGAACATCTGCCTATCAGTGGCTGGTGGGATAGTGACAAAAGCACAAAAAGCAGTCATCCTCAGGATCTGACTTTATTTTGCTTTTCTGTAGCTACAGCCTCAAAAAGTCTGGAAAAGGTTTTCCACACTAAATTCATTATGCTTCAGCCTAGCTTGACCATCATGAAGTAGCCTTCTAGTCGTCCTTGTTCACAAAATCATATTGTGTTTACAGCTGGCAGTGAACATTGGCTATAACCATTATGTGGAAATGCTTTAGACAAAAGAAAATCCCACAGATGATTGAATGTTAGCATACACCAAAACACACATGTCTTGAAGGATTCAAGGTGCTTAATGACAGGGATTAGTTAACACCAGTAGCTAAAGAGATAAAAACAGCACTATGAGCTAAAGGAAAGCAAGTGAGTTCACCAAAGGTGATTCTTGAAGGTTTTTCGGGTTTCACATCATGCCTCCTGGATATAAATGTCCTGTTCCATATGCTGTTTTGCTAAACGGGGCACAGAAGAAGGAAGTGTACATCTCTCTTCAGTGGGCACTTCACATGTGCCTCCACTTGCACCTCAGCCTAAGAGGAGTCCACACTTGGGCCTTCCAAATTTCTGTGAGGGAAGGACTACCTTTGGTTTGATGCAGCCTCTTTTTGCAGGATGCCACCTTGCTGTACCTGATGTACGAGTGACCTCACTAACCCCAGACCTGGATCCTGCAGAAGAAGAAGCTCTCCCATGGCCAAGCTACTAAAGGTGGTATGAACCTGCACATGCAGCTGTTTTCCTGATGTCATCATGCTTTAATACAGAGCAACAACAATATCTGAAAGCCCTGCCTTGTGCATTCATCAACCAACCCTGAACATTCCCCAGGTATTATGGATATTCTGCTACCAAAATCTGAGCACCGCAGTGAATCCTAACCTCATGGTTTTTTCTGCCTTCTCTGTCATGTATTTATCAATGCCACACATTAGAGGGCAAGATGAGGAGTCTCTGTGGTGTCTTCAATACAACAAAAGAACAGTGGTTTTCTTATTTCTAGTTCAGCCTTTGAGAAAAGATAACCTGAAATAGAATATATTGTGATCCATCTGTGATGAATGACATGGATATGTTTATACAGATGTTTATACGGTGTTAGTTAACTGTAATTATTTATTGTTCCAAATTCCAAAGCAGCTTGCAGCATTGCAGAGATCTGCTAAGTGATCAGTGTTCTACAGAGATGCTGTGAAAATTGGTTTCTAAACTAGAGGTGAAACCCAGCATGAATCTATATCAAAGAGATTCTCTTCAAAAAGTGAAAGATGAAACTGGGTTTGCTCTTTAGCAGCCCATTTCAGCCTCCACTGCAGCCATAGGCACCCTTAGTGTGACGTGGTAGGAGAGGAATTTTAGCAAGACATGTGGCACAGATGGGTCAGAGAAGGGACATTTTGCACGTCTTCTTCACCTTCATTCTCCCAACTCATCCAACTCCCTCATGCCTCTAGCAAATGTTATTTCTTTTAGCTCCATTGTGTGGGTGATGACAAAATGCAGGCCCTACAGCAATGTTTTTTCCACTTGAGGAAATAGGTAAGCCTGAATTAAGTCTTCCCTGTTGATGTTTGCACTGTGCTATGTTTGTTTTGGTTTATTTTTATGCAGCTTAAAGCTCTGTTAATTCAGTCACATTCACTTCTGCTCACCTACAGGTTCACCATTATCAGCTTCTTGCTTGCTTACTATCCCTGTGTCACCATCAGGGGCGTGCAGCTCATTCTTTGCTCCTCCACATTAAAAGCCCTTTGGAGGGTTTGCTTTTGGTGTTCAGATCGTTACATCTTCATGTAGCTGCTGCTGCTGTCCTGCTTTCATATGGGCAACCACATCCTTGATATTTTATTTTAATTTTCATCTGATAATTCAATTGACTATTCCAACTGAAAATCATAGGAATCAGGCTAGGAACTATACTTTCATTTTCCTGGGACCAGGAGGATGTGAGAACAACAGTAGTCTGGCTAGATGAAGGGTTCATGCATCCCTCTGTCCCACATGTGACTGATGGCTTTTGTCAGCTCATGGCCCTCCTTAGCAAGTTGATACTCTCATATGTAATATTTCATCATTTTGTTCTATGAATTTTCCTACTGATATTTTTTAACCTATGTAGACTTTTAGCTTCTGCTCTGTCCTGTGATAAGGAGTTGTACAGTGTAGCCATATTTAGGGTGAAGAAGTACCATCTTTTGTTTGTGTTGAACCTTTTAGCATGTTGCTCTTTCACCAAGGTGCTATCAGTGCTGTGCTTTATCACTTGTACCTCTACAAGCTAAGAAAAGAAAAAAAAATCTCCATATATTTTATTGTTTTGGAACAAAACATGTAGTTTAGTAAGTAAAAATAAAGTGGTCCATAATGAATATTATGTAAAGTGTAAATTGCAAATCAGAGCTGACAATTGAATGCCTGAAAATCCGATGTTGCAATTTTTCCCCTTTCTTTAAGACCTTTGAACAAATCATTGGGGGCTCACAACATCTGAAAGTGCTTAGGTGAAAGTGGCATGAAGAGGTGTGATCAAAGCCATTTTCATAGCAGACATAAAAATCATAGCATATCTGATTTAAAACAGGGTAAGCAAAACCTAACCTGCCTGCTGGAGAAGATTCCATTGAAACTAGTTTTAGCTATCATGAGGTTCAAGTAGCGTGTTTGGGACGCTGGAGATTTGGATCTAAAGCGAACCCTCACCAACAGGCATTTAAATACGCCAGAGACTCCGAGTCTTGCAATGTTATGATGTCATGTATATGAAGAAAACTCACTTTAAATTATGCAGTCTGATGTTAGGATGAAGTTAAATTGCATACGAAATAATAATTTTCATTATCAGTTAAAAAATCACCCTGCATTTTAAACAGCTGTTCGTAGGCAACTAGCAATGTAGGTTAAAAGAGAAAAAAAACCCCAACTTTTTAGCAAGGTAAAAAATTATGTGTTTAGCTTCAGGCACTCTTTAAACTGCCTGTTTTCTGAGAAGGGAACACAGATGTGTGAGATTCTGGATTTAGTTCCAAGCCAATACTCTTAATTAACTTCAAATTGTTTAAATATATAACATCTCAGTGCAGGGATGCAGCATCCTGGGGGTGCCCTGGCCTGCACCCAGGTGTCAGTTGTTCCCAAAGTTCACCTGCAGCACCCCAAACCACTGCAAGGAGCAAACATATCTGCCTCATAATGGCAAATTACTTCAATGTGTGCCTGCTCTTTGGGCATGAAAATAAGGCCAGAAGGGTGTTCTTACTGGGGGTAGTGCTTGGGTTAAGAAATAGAAATATTGGTTAAAGCTTGAACAGCACATTTTGCCATTGCTTTCAAAGCACCCTGGGAATGACTGGGAGAAAGAAAAGGTACTTAGGAAAGACACAGGGGCTCTGGAAGATGGAAACTGGTCCTAGACTGTAGCTCTCAAGGATAAACAGTAAGCAATGAGCAAGTAGGGAGGCATGGTTTGGTTGGGCCAAGGGATGGATTCTAGGGATATACAAAAATGAAACAGAAAAAAGAATTTTCAGTGAGTTGAAATTCACTTTATGTGGTCTGTTCCATCAATGAAAAAGATTCAGTGGTTCACAAGTCAAAAGGGAGTTGACGCCTTCCTGTGGCCCCAGCAAAGGCTGCTTGTCTCAGCTCCCAGGCTGTGGGTGCCATTTGTTTGTGCCAATTGTGTTCTGCACTGATCCTGTGCGCAGCAGCCGCAAAAATAGTCTGGGGCAAGTTAATATTCCTGTCCATTGTGGCAGGTGTGAACAGTGTGCAGCAAACAGCACCTAGAGCTTCCAGCTGAGCACCCAGGGTAAAGGAGAACGTTTTGCCACTGCTCACACTATGGTTGATGGCCCCTTTACGTACCTGCTGAGGTCCTGAGGAAACTTGGGTGCATAACCATGTAAGTGAGAGGTCTTCATCCTGTGCACAGTCAGTTGCAAAGAAATGTTCTGATCTATTGAATTTGTGACTTTAATATTATTGGTTTTTTGCAGTCCATACATTTGTATGCACATGCACACATACACAAGCTTTTTGTACCTGATTTTTCTCCTGGTACTTCACTGGTAAGATACCACTATAACTTCAATAACTTCAGGAGATTTGCTCAGAGCTAAAAGTACTGTAAATGAGTGGATAATCAAGTCTGCAGGGTCACCCCCCCCAGTTTCTGGGCTCTGTCCCGAGGACGTATCTGTGCTGAGACCCACGCCGTGAGGAGATCCCCAAGCAAGCAGCCAGACAGCAAGCTCTGGATGGCTCTGTCAGTGTGCTATGATGCTATTAATTAGTCCTGAGTTAATTAGCCCTTGCGAGAGGCAGTGTTAACCTGGCTGTGTGGCTTTGGGGACCTGTGTAGTGTCTCTGCATGGGATTGTGCCGTGCCATGCCTTGAGGATGTACCATCCCCTTCTGAGGCAAAGCAAGACCTGCCACACTTTGCTCCTGTGTCACACAGGTGGGACAGGGGACTTTGGTAGGAAGGATGGTCTGTGTTGCTCAGAGCAGCAGTGAGGAAGACCACAGAGTGAAAGGAAAAGGTTGTGGCAAAGGTCTGTAGAGTGGGCCTGAGTCACATGGAGAATTTGAAAAGGTAAGAAGCAGGTTGCTTATTTTCTGTCATGGGATTAAATGAAACAGACTCAAACCAAAGAAAATGAAGCAATTTTTCATGCAATGGATAGTTAAGAAATCAAATTCCCTGTGCCAGTAGTTTGTGTGTATTGGACATATATACAGGCTCAAAAAACTAATTAGACAAATAAAGGAAAAAGCCACCCAAAGCTGTCAAATTTCTAGACTCACTTTAGGCTAAGAAAGTCCTGGGGCAGCAGCCACTTGAGGCCAGGAAATTACATCAAAGACAAATCACTACTCCATTGTCCTAGTCTTGCATTTTTTCCCTATCGTTTGCTGCTGGCCAGTGAAGCTGCCAGCCCTGGCTCAGAGGAGTGTTTGGTCTGTCTCAGTAGAGCTCTTCCCAGGTGTCACTGTGCTGTATTTGTAGCAAATCTCATAGGTGTTCCCTGGTCTCCAAGGAGCTTCTCGTGGTTAGCTTAAAACAACACGCCTCCATCAGAAGTGTTCAGTTAGCAGGCATGTCCTTGAAAGAAGAAGAATCAGAATCATAGGATCACAGAAAGTCTTAGGCTGGCAGGGACCTTAAGGATCATTTAGTTTCAAAACCCCTGTCATGGGTAGAAATGCCACCCACTAGATCAGGTTGCTCAGGGCCCCAAGAGTAGGACCACAGAAAGAATAATAATGCAAAATCATGTCATTTTTTTCATGTGGGGTTTTACCAATAGTGCAGAAGAAATGCATGCTGCCAGCTCATGGCTGACACTGAGAAAAATGACACCATAGACACAAAGAGCATAGAAAGAATATGTTGCTTGGATAAAATTTTAGGCCAACTCATACCAACTTAAGGAATGTAGGAATACAGTACCAAACCCAAGACACTGTGTGTCTCATCCTGAGAAAAATTCAAGCATATGTTGCCACAGACAGGCTAGCACCAGCTTTTTTGATCTTTAACAAAAACTCTTTCTTAACAACTTCAAATACTACAGAAAGATCTAGTAGCATCTAACAAGTGAAGTAAGCAAAGAGTCATGGAGCAGTAATACTGAGCAGGCTGACTGATATTTGTCAGGCTTCCGAAGCTCTGCTGCATCCCTATGTTCAAGGCAAGCAAATGAGAAAAGGAAATTCAGAAAAGGATGATAATTAGCGGTATCTCCCTCAGCAAAGGCCTTGAAGGTTTTCAAATTGGCTCCTGCCTTTCTCAGCCTGACAGGAATCAGCCCAGAGAAACCGTGTGTATGAAAAAATTTGTGTAATTTAACAACATCATTCATATGTTCAGGAACTCCTTTGAACAACCAAGTGAGCCAGGAATCTAATGAACAAACAGCTGAATGTAACCTCTGGATAACCCTCTAATCTTCTCCATTCCCCTTGAAAATCTGAGGAGGAAAACACTAGAAGACAACAGATTGAAAAAGCCTGACCAAGGGAACTGCTGGCAGAGAGCTAGGCATGGGTGTTTCTTTTGTTTGCAAATTTTAGCAATTAAGAAAGTGCTGAAAGATTCTGAAAACATGTTATCATTGAGAGAAGAGAGACTCCTAGCATTTAAATGTCAGACAGAAATAGGGTTAAAGAGTGATTGACTTTAGTTGCTGGTAAGTCAAAAGTAAATTCAGACTTTCCCCTCAAACAACATAAGCTGTCAAATATGAAAGTGAGTAAGTCATTCTTTTGATTTCACAGACTATCAATACCAAAGCAACACATACCATAATAACAAGGCAGTGTTGAGAGGAGCTCTCAAACTCCATCTGATACTCCATATGTTGCAAGAGGAGTAAGAGTTTCTGAAGGAGACAGAGTCTGCAGTGAGAAGAAAATGTCTGCAAGACTGGAGATGGTTTTGTGGGCAGATACTACTATGATAAGGAAAGCAGAAGTAAAAAAAGGTAGATATTGATTAGGAAAAGCTGTGAATAAGGTTAAACATTTACAAATAACCCATCAAGCATCTGACATCTAATCAAAACCATAGCTGTTCATTTTATGCCAGAAAACTAATTATATTGAATTATGCCATAAGAACAAAGGTGTTTGGAAATAAAATATGTCAAAGGATGAATGAATCAACATGAATCTTAAATTCATGAGGAATGATGACCTAGTCACCAAATCAAATATGGGTTCACAAATGTAATTAAGTAAATCAAAATAATCCTGTGTCAATCATTAAACAATTAAAGCATGGGGAGTAATGAGGGAAACGATGGCAGTCAAGAAAAAAGGAAACATCCAATCATTGTTTTCTAAGAAAAAAACCCAAAAAGAATGGAAGTCTCTGAAAGGTGGGCATTGCCCTGAATTGAAAATCTCAATATGCCTTTTGACTCTCAGTTGCTGTTGATCTCTGGTCTCATTGTCTGCAAAGATAGCTTTGTTTCCACTTATCCTCTGCCCATTATTTAAGCAGAAGGACATAATTCACCTTGTGGAGGTGTTGCAATATCTTGGGGCAACATGATTTGATCTTGCCAAAGTGTCTTAGCAAACAAAGCAGCATCATTTATTAACTGAACTTCTAACCTCTCTTCTAAACAAGCGTATCGTTGGTCCCACAAACAAGGATGAAGGTTGTCTGAGAACAGGAGTCTAGAATCGACACAAAATTAAACCAGCAGACCAACAAGGAAGAGATCGTTAGATTGGAGACATGTAGTATTCCAGGGCTCACTTGCTGGACACAACCAACACAGTGGCCCTTATGGCCATTGAATGATAAGTGTCTTGGAACTACTTTACATTTTAAATCTTAAAGCAAGCACTCCACATTGCTCCTTGAGGTCCATGCAAAAGTAATGGTTTAGTAGGGTGCTCAGCAGGAATCCATGCTGCTGGCAAAGTCAACAGCACAATTTGTATAGCAGCAGATTCTTTCCCAATAGCTCAGTGATTCTTATTTGTTCTGATTTGGGCATTCAGAAGGATCACTGCCCAAGCAAGTATGGCATCTACAGCAGAAACAACTATGAATGAACTTTGCTTTATACCATCTGAGAAGTTTGCAGACGAAAATTTATGCATAGAAGATAATAAATAAAAGAAGCATCACAGATCAGCCTAAAAACCATCTTGACCCTGCTTAAAATTTAGTTGTGTGCTCATAAGAAAAATAATGGCACAGAGGAAATGCCTTTTCCTGCAGAAAAGCAGAATTCTGTCATCTCTTTGTCCTACACTTGGACCGGATGAACCAGAAAAGACATTTTACTCTTGGAGTTTTTATTCCAAAACACATCTAAGGATTGGGATATTACTCACATAGATGATTGCTTACTACAAAAGCCATCTGTTTTATACTTGAAAATAAATAGAGAATGAAATATCTCAACGTATTTCATTTTACCCTTTACTAAACTGTATTTGTGTGCTTAACGTTAACCTTCCCATTCAAATGTCATTAGCTGCTAATTAAGATGTTGATATGCTGATTGTATACCTTGCAGTAGAGATGATTTGCAGGCACTTACTAGGTGTTTATCAAACTCCAGCACACGTATTGGTTTAGCATGTGTGGCACATTTAATTTACTGAACACTGTCCCAGTTCTCCACTCTTTTTTTTTTTTTTCCTAATACATAATGAGCAAAACATGGCAAGTTGTCAGGAATAACCTCAGAAGAGGAGTAAAGTAAGTGACCTAGGCACTCTTGTGCAGTTTTTACCTATGATTTCAAGAAATCTTATTTAGAAATCTCTAAAATTATCCCAACACATTACTAACAAAATGAATAAGCCCTCTGAATTTGTCTACAATTTACACTGCCCCATAGTCAGAAACAGATGCCTACATAGTGTTGAAGGTTTTTTTTCAAGCAACTTCCTTGCTGCTGGCAAGAAGAGTTTAAATCAGAGAAAGGCAGTGATGATTCTGCTAGTGCAAAAGCAGTTCTGCAACACAGGGTACATTTTCACAGGACTTTTTAATATAATTTATGAATATTTGCTCGCAACATAATTGTCTTTTCTGCTGACATTTTCAAAGCAACACTGTGATTTGTTGGGTCTCCTGAGAGTCCAAGTACAAAACTGATAATTATATTAAATATACATAGACAATAAAGAGTGTGTTTACATAACTATGCCCATAAATATCTGGTTGAACAGTCATTGTTCTCAAAACCCTTTTAAGCAGCTCTCAGAGGGATCCAATTCTAATGACATGATGGTTTAAAAGATGTTGCTCAGTCTTGTTCCATATTTAATTAACTTTCCTTTTTTAAACTTGTGATGGTGGAGACAATAACAAATAGCTCTGAAAAGAGAACGAGCTTTGAAACATGAGTGAGACCTTGTCAGGCTTTTGTGTGCCACACACAGAAGAAGATCTGCACACAAGAGTTGGTGGGCTGGGACTCTCCAGCTCCTGGGGGACTCCATTGCTGTAGCATTCACAGTTCATCACTACTAATAACAACAGCAACAACAATAATAATAATTAAAGAAATCTTCTGCATACCAATAAGGGAAGTGACATGGGGAGGGAAAGTGAACGCATTAAATGGAATTGGTAGAATAGGCCCAAACTTACTTCTGTGCTGCTATAGAGCAGTGAAGCAAATGCTTTAAAGAGAATGGCACATTGCCCACTAAGATGTAAAGGGCGTGTGAGCATTAATTGAGCATCAGTGTATGACTGAACACATTAAGCAGGAATCAAGGTAACATTTCTAAATTCGTGGACAGTCTTATTCTGTGGAGTCCTTCACATTGCCTCATCCTAGACAGGGTTGCTACGGCAGCACAACATTCTGTTTTCACACTGAGCTATTTTTAATTGTCACCAATTATAATTAATTTAATTTTATGTGTCCTGGTTGTCACAATATTAACATTTGTAAGTCTTTCCCTTTGCAGGCTGTGAGAATCTGTTGTGACATCTCAATAAAGTGGGATTCAATCAAGGTGTGAATGAATTGTTAATCTTGTTATAAATAGAAAATGCCATATGTTGGTAAGGAAGGGACGTCTCCCTTTTTCTGTTGTTCAGGACAGTGGTAATGAAACAAAGTGAATGGTCATGCCAGAATTACTAATAAAGTCTAGTCACTGGGACATGGAAAGGACTTCAGCTTTTCCCCTGCTCTTGAGAAGGAAGGGATAACTATTAATATGTCCTAAGCAGACCTTTTGAAACATTTTTCATGGGGTTTGTGAACTGACTTGTAAATTAACGGAAAGCATGAGAGTCCTGGGCTTGGAGTGAACCAAAGAAATTCTGATAACCTCCATGTGGACTGAATCACCTAAAAATGGATTGGAAACACTAATTTACAGGCAGCTGGCTATGAACACAAGCATAATGGTAGAAATTCTGAGTTTGGACAGCTGAATGTCATAAAGGACTAGTATGTGCTTATTCCTGGACTACCTTTTGTTCAGATAAAGTATCAGTGCATTTACTCATAAATCCAGTGCTCAGATATTATCTGGGTAGGTCACTTCACTTCTGCAGTATAAATTCTGTATTTATATCTGCCTTAGGTCTGTGACATTTCCTAAACATAGCTCTGGCAAACAAGCAGAAGGACTAATTGCGTTATTAAACTATCACTTAGGGCAAAACTCATGTCCACTTGAAATCCTGGGAATATAGCTAGTCTCAGAGGTAAAAGGATACCTTGTCCATCAATCTATCCACACAACCCTTGAACAGATTTATCCTTTTACATTAGGCTAAGGGCATGAGGAGGGGCTTCTCTTAGCTTTT
The DNA here is from genome assembly GCA_013400955.1 of Drymodes brunneopygia. NCBI lineage: Eukaryota > Metazoa > Chordata > Aves > Passeriformes > Petroicidae > Drymodes > Drymodes brunneopygia. The sequence goes on along the minus strand of VZTZ01013274.1, from coordinate 228,443 downwards.
GCTAACCCAGGGCAGAGAAAGGCATGCCACAGCTGAAATGCACACATGCACAGAGAGTCGTGTCTCTTCCAACAGGCAAAATGATCTGCCTCTCCTGTTGATTTTTCTAAATGCTGTGGTAATTCCCCAAGCAATACTCAGTTCTCATTGGGAAGTTCGGATGTCTTCCATAATCTATTTAAACAGCTATTTAGGTATCACTGAGAAACCTGTTACTTTAGGAAAGGTAAGAGGATTCCAGCACTTGATACCAGCAGCCAGCTCTCAGAAGCCACCTGGGGCTGCCCATGGCCACAAGACCCCTCTATTCCCCTGCGCCGACCTCAAGGGACAATTGATGCATGAAGTCTTCATCACATTTGCTGTTGCTGTGTTTACTGTTCCTTTATTTACATATCTAGAAATTCAACATCTTTGCATGCTTTGCAAGCTGTCATGACATGAGACGCTAGTAATAGACTATGTTTTGCTTGCTAACATATTTTTGACATATTTTAGCTTTTGATTATAAGATTGCATCTTTCCTTGCTACCATCTGTCTCGACTCAGTGGCACTCTGGCATTTACAAAAACAGTAGGGTGTAATATTTCTTATATACTTGAACTCTACTACAAACATGTTATTTTCAGTCTTAACCAATATGTCACACTTTCACACATGAAGGCTGAAATGCCTTATATCCTTTAAGGTATCTGTCAAAAATAAAGAACATATCATCACATTCAATTTGGCTGAGATGAGTAATATATTAATGAGAATAAGAATGGGAACAGTTTCTGACTTATAAATAGAACTGGCATTTTACAAGCCTTGTGTATTCATGCCTGCATTTATCCTTTTGTCAGCACAAATGAGATATTCATACAAAACCTGGGAATTTCTTTCTTCTATTTAGCAAAATCTGCACAATATTTTCAAAGCTGGAGTTTAAATATGACACATTTTTTCTTGGAAAATCTGGTAGCCAGACACTTTCTGACTTTATTTCTTTTCTCTCCGTCGTCCATCTGTAGGGAGTCAAACTGTTACATTCAGCAAACTGGAAATCACACTTTATATCTGCCCTGACAGCACTAGGCAAGCAGTTCTAGACATTTGGACTTATTGTGATGTGTGGCTGTTTAAAGGCAGTATTTCAGCAGCACTGGTTTTCATGGGGTAAAAACAGAATTCCAGCAAGAGGATAAGATACTAGAATAGCTGAGGAATGTTTTTTTTGGTCCTCTTTTGTAGGTGAGCTGGAGTAGTGGGGGACAGTGGTAGACAAAGTTAGTTTTTTCCCCTTTTTTCTTCTCCTTGAAACTGCAGTCAGTCAGGAGCCAATGCAGACCTGAGCAAAGCCATGAGGTGCTGTGAGAGCTCTCCCCGGGGCGTGGTGCCAGTGAGCATCACCCCACAGTGTGCACTGCCTCCAGTTCTGCTACCCAGGCCAGAGGAGAGGGTGAGGGATGTCATCTTGACAGCACTGCTGGCAGAGCTGTGGTGGCTCCCTCTCATCAGTACCAGACCCAGCTCACTGACTGATATTGCATTTAAATTTACCAATAATTGTACACAGAAGATGTGTGGTGACTCCTCTGGCAACCCATGTGTCAAGTGTGTAAGTATGAAATTTCTGAGACAGACAAATAAAAGAAATAAATAAATCCCGAAAACAGTGAATATCACCCTCAAGCACACACTGCTTTGCAGTGGGCCAGCAGATCTGTTTCTACTATTACATTTATTTAAATGCCTACCTTTGAGAAAAGCAACCTATTCCTACTGAGCAGTGTACAGATCCTGATACAGTGGGATTCCAGATCTTGGTGATTCTTTAGGTAATACAGCAGCTGTAATAATAATGCTACTTTCTGAGGAAAAGGACAAGACACAAAGCACGCTCACACATAATGGTAAACTGAATTTATTTCCTTTTGGAAAACAATTCCAGTAATCTCCAGGTTCAGACTGCAGAGTAAACATTAATAACAGTAACATACAGGTTAGTTCAACTGATTCAAGAATTTGGCCGTGTGAAATCATTAAGGAAAGTCTTGAACACTCAAAGCTTCAAATGGTATCCAGGAAAAAAATTCTTTGACAAACTACATAACAACTATTGCATATATGGTAATGCTATCTGTCATATCGCAAGGCTTACAAATATATATACGGGCCTTATTCAACTGTGGGTTCCTGCTCTGTGAGAAAGAGTCTCTTCATATTTTTTGCAAGAATCTTCAGCAATAAAAAATAGTCTTGGATTCATCCGTTTGTATACCAAAAGAGAGATTTCTAGACTGAAGTTTAAACGAAAGGGAGGCCAAACAGAGCTGTCACGGAACATAGTTATTACCTTTTCCCTCCTGCTTGAAAATGACATTTTTTTCTTAAGCTATTTTTTCCCCTCACACAGTATTATTATTATTTGTATCTTTCTTGAATAGGGCCCAAGTCCACTTGTCTTTATAAGACCATTTTAGTATCAGACAACATAATACATGTGCAACACTTTATATACAGGAAGTCTATCCGGTGCTCAAAAGTTCAAACACATGAACATCCAACAGTTTCGATAATACAAGTTTTATGGTACAATACAATGATTCTGAATAATATACATTAACAATGAAAGTTTCGTGCAAAGAGTAAAATGTGTTCCCTTTTTGTGCCACAAAGAATTCTCTGGAAGAGACGGGCCTTGCACTAACTGCTGTGCTGGGTCATCGTATGATTCTGCAACAAAAACAAAAGAAACGATTTAGTCACAGGACAATCATTTCTGTGTGAAAGAAGGATGCAAAAACAATTCTCCCAACATATCTTGGAAAATGATGGGCTATATGAAAGAGTATTCTCAACCCCTCCTTGTTTAAACTAGCCAGAAACAGCATCATTATGGAAGAGAGGCGTTCTCCCCAGCCGTTTCACACCAGTATCCTTTACATGTGCCACAAGAAGTGCAACACAATCTCTCCAGGTAGGGTGTGGGCTGACCTGCCCCAGTGAAACTGCAGGCCAGGTCAGTGGTTCTGGTGTCTGCTTACACATGGCTCATGGTTTATGCATTGCAAAAATGAGAAGTGCATTTGCCATGAAAGTCTTATGCTAACTGGCCTGTGCTTCCTAGAGCATGGCACCGCTTCAAATGCGCTCCTGCAGTAAAACCTATTTCCCCCACATGGTATGGCACAGTAAAGTCTGGCAAGAGTCACTCTCTGCTGGAAATCTCAGAGACTGATGAGAAAACAGGAGGGGCTGGCACAGCCTGCCCTTTGTCACCAAAACCCACAGGTATTTTTCCTCAGGTGAATTCAGTGCCTTATGAATGGTAACACAGCATGAACTTTGAAGCCTTAAATTCTCCTTTCCTGTACAAGTAATCACCAAAACAAGCAGCAAACACCAGTTTCACCCTCTTTCCCTCCACCCCTCAAACTGAGTTGACCACTTTCAGAAAGATGTTACTGTGCTGCATGTACTGGCTCAGATCCTTCTCAAGCATTGACCTAACAGCAAGGGACCAATCCAATAAATCTTAAGTTTTCTACAATGTACACTGGATCCACAGATAACTAGAAAATGTCTGTGAATGCTACTTCTCAGACAACAGGGCAGCCACTGATTAGTGACGAATTTTCCCCCTAGTAATCGGGGCCAGATTTGGGCCAGTGACCCAGAGGGCAGGGGTGTCACATGCCATGATTTGCTCCCAGCACATCCAGACCCTTCACTCCACTTTATTAAGTTAATCTGTCTTTAAACCTCTCCGGACTAACACACTTTAGGATGAACCTGTTCCCAAAAGACAGTCATCATTTACAACAAAGTGAACATCTACTGAACCATACCCTCCAGAGCCATCCATGAAAGGGCACATGAAAACAGCCTCAGTGAAACGAATGTGAAATACAGCGTGACTGCAGATCAGCCTGAGAATCCTCTCTCCCGTCCTCCTTCACTCTCCCTAAACTGTGCACGCACACAAATAATAGTTCATGGGACATTTGGCAAGGAAAGGATCTTACAGTAAGACTGAGGAATTTTTAATGTAGTGCCATTCTCAAGATTAAAGGAAAATGACCCAGTGACACTCAAAGATGCAATTTCCAGATGTGAATACAAAATGATTTAATGCTGATGGCAGGAATTCCAGACTGTCCAAGGCCAAAGAGTTTTAAAAAAATACACTCCACCACTTGATTTCATCTAGTTCCTCATCCTCCCCATAAAATCATTTCAAAATGCTGTAAAGCAGTAACAATAGATGCAGCCAAAAATGTTGGCTGGTCACAGGTAATGGGCTCTGACTTTAAAGCACAAAAGCAAGGAAATTAAGAGTTAAGCCTGACAGTCAGTCCTTTTGTCATCCTGTTGTGTCCATTTATTGCAGCACTTACAGCATAACACCACAGGCTTATTGGAGACCCTGCAGTACCTAGAAACAACAGGACAAGTTAAATATGGGGTGCCAGCCTGAATTCTGATTTTCTTCTCTGCATCTGAGCAGGTGAAGTAATATACCAATTGTTACATTGCAGACAGATATTTGGGGGGTCTTTTGTTTCTAGTCTACCAAGAGCAAGCACGTCAGTCATGCCCATTTTTTATTTCTTTTCACTAAGTGAAAAATGCATAATCAGTATGAAGCTGGATGAACAGTTGCATATGAAGCAGTCAAAAGGTGTTTTAGAACTGCAGCTGTAACTCTCGCTGCCATGACATTTTTGATTAAAAAATAAAAATGCCCAAATATGAAGGAGACAAAATAAAAGACAGCATAAGGATTGACTTGCCCCAGCCCTCAGTGTTCCTGACTCCTGTGCCCTGGCACAAAATGAGATTCCCTGGAGATAATGAAGAAATAATAGAAAAAACCTAAACAAGCATTGCAGAGAAGAATGAGACAGGGCAGGATAGGAACATGAGGAAATGCTTTGAACAGTTTAGGCCTTAAAAAGGCAACAATACACGATGTAAACAGCCAAAACAAAACACAGTTTCCAAAGTAATTAAAGCTCCCACACGTGAGGGACTAGGGAGAAATACCTATTTGGCGAAGTTGCAAAAAAATACAAAGTGGAAACGCTTCAGGAACATAACATTGACAAGACAAGCAGGCGAAGGATGGGAGGAGAGAGATAAGAAAAGGAGGAAAATTCTGTAATCCCACAGAGAGTCATATTCCACTCTACCAAAAGCCATCTATTGGAGACCCCATGTCTAAGTGACCGAAAATTGCAAACATTAATCCCAGTTATGAACTGTTGTTGCTTTTATGAGGGGTGTTGTGTTTAAAAATTTAGGGCAAAAATTCTCCTCTATTATCCACACAGCAGATCTCGACTCTGATAGTCTCTGTGTCTTAAGTGCAGCGAGCTCCCGCCCCCCTGGCAGTGGGAGACCGGGCAGGCAGGGAAAGCGGAATTTGGAGCTCCCGCCGGCAGGTACGCGGCAGGGCCATGGGAGCGCGGCACACCCAGGGAGAGCACAATATTACACTTGAGATCCCCTGTGTGGCTCGGAGAGAGTGCTGCCCTTCAGTAAAGACACACTAGGCAAGCCTGAAACACGCCTCCTCCAGAAACTTCAGCCCGAGTTTGGAGCAATTAGTAACTCCACTTGCCAAAGAGAAGTCATTTAGTGAAGTACAGGAGGTATCCTATGCTCCCTTCTTTGCCTCCCCCAAATCTGCTTGTGCATAAGCACATCTGTTTAATTATGTGGTAGTCTCCCTACAAAGCAAAAATGTCAATTTCCTGCTTAGCCATGGAAAGGGGAAAATATTTTTTCCCAATATAATCTTTCCTGGACTTCAGCAACAGCTGTGTTCCAATTTCCAAGAGCTGGGATCTCATGAGGAGACACTAGTTTGCAAATATAAATGCAATGTATTTTGCATGCTCAAAATGGAGGAACAGGGAAGCAGGAGGGGGGTGTGTGTCACTGCATTTGTTATCATGTAGATACAAACCAGGAAAACTCCTACATCCCAAATTTCTATGTCTCAGTGTTATCTGGAAAGCAGGTATATTACCTGGGAAAACCTGAAATCAGTATATTTCTCTAGCAAAAGAAATTCTTAAGTGCATATGCCCTATTCCTAGAAATTATTATTTTTGATAGCTGAATCCAGAATCCCGTTACGTGACCCACTATAAAATTACATGCCACCACTTTTCTGTATGAAAATGCTTTGAGATATCCCTGTTGTTAGTGTTAAGGATTTGAAAACATGCAAGGAATTTCAGGATAATACTGTGTGGACGAATCTCCGTGGCAAACAAATACAAAAAGGTTTCTTCACAGAAAGGCTCGAGACAAACGAGGTAATAATACTTCTTGTTGTTTGGTGCGTGCTATTGTGTTTCAGAGGGAACATGAGAAGTTATAGCTAGCAAAAAGTTCCCACCCACAGCATCAAAATTAACGAAGAAAAAAATACCCAGAGATAGCCACAGACTCAGTAGCCCATTAGAATCCTTAATGTGAACTGTGGTTGCATTCAATTTAAATGGGACTTCTGTGTTTTATGACCAGATGAAACAAGACATGGCTGTACCTGACAGACAGTGCAAAGAGGGTACACGTGAAGAGGTATAAAGATGAAATGTAGGTGCATTATTTCAACAGATGGTAACAGTACCACAGCAGCATGTTATTTTTTCCTTAGTTCAAGAACACAAACATGAGTAATCAATCATCGCTGATTAAGTAATTATGGTACCCTACATGTTATCACTTATCTGGAATCCTTTATCTGTGAACATTGCAGACCATCTTGTATTTTTTTGCATTCAAAAAAATAAAAATGCACCCCACTGCACTGCAATCCACCTCCGGGTTGTAAAACAGAACTCTACATTACTATCAACCTTTAAGCGCTACAATTTACTTTTTTTTTAACAAAAGCAATTGGTTTCCAACAGGCTGGATAATAAGTCTTTTGACCTGCATTCTTCTTTGACCCATTAAGGTCACCCCTGTGCTCGGGCATATAGCTGACTTAGGAAATGCCTGCAAGTCCTGCATTTCATCTCCTGCCCACTCAAAATAAAGCTTTCTTTAAATGTGTCTGTACGGGTCCCCGAAGACCAGGGAGGCATCCCTGTAGTGGGCAATGGAGGGACAGAAGCTTCTGCCTTTATTAATGAATGCAGACCATTATGAGTCTGGCTGGCTCCTGCACTGTTCCCAGAAGCATATACTGTACGTGACTTAAAATGCTAGAATATTGACACAAAGCGAGCTGGGCACCCCTAAGGAAAATTACTCCTTGGATATAATGTAGGCTCGTAACAGCTATTAGAGTACAAAATAAAACCCTCCGGGATCAAACTGACATATACCGCATTCTACCTACTCCTCAAACATTAGAAGAATTTCTTTGTGAAGGCATTCTCAAGGACAGCGTTAAACTGACTTTTGTAGCAATCTGCAACAGCTTTTTGGCTTACAGCTTTTAGTACTAAATCTCTAGTTTGAATCAATATAAGTACTATATCTACCACATTAATCAATACATTTGGTTCAATACACGTTCTATTAAATTATACTTTCTAATCAAGATTTTCTGCTTCTCTTCCCTTCTCTTTTTATTCCAACTTCTTATCCTGTACCACACTTTTCAAACTGTCTGCAGCTAAGAAGAGAATGTTGGATTTTCCAGAACAAAAGGGTAAGAAAGAAAGGCTCATGGAAAGGCAAGCCTAGCAAAACCTAGCACAGGATCAGCATGGTTTCCAGAACTTCGGTCCAATGCTTTATTACTTAATTGGTTGCCATGACCTCTCACGCAGAAAGCTCTGTATTGGACACTCTTGGAATATTTTACCATGTGGAAAGGTGAGGGAGGAGGGAAGAGGAGTATTAAGTGGTAACACCGAAACCAAAGAAATGAAACTTACTCAGACTAAACTACAAAAAAGGCATCACAAAAGGTTATTTTTCACACCGTTTCTTCAGATCTGTGGTGCTTCAATATTGCAGCACAGAGTTTCCTGTCAAGGCCCCATTATATTGCTGAAGGATTCTTTCCTGGTAAACTGTAATATGATTATACCCAAGGATTGAATCAATGAGTTACTTAGATTTGTACACTACGAAGATTAAATACAAACTATAAATTAAGATGTAAAAATATATTATTTAGTCCGGGTCTTTGGGGAAATGAGAAACACTGGGATAGAAGATGTCTCCAGCAATCTGAGCGATCTACACAGTTGCAGTAAATGACTTTCCCACACCTGTGTTAGATTTGGTGGAATGTGGCTGTTCTTCCTAAGCAGAGAATATGAAATGCAATGTCAAAATGATAAACATGCATATTGCAGGCAGGCAGAGCATTTGCCACTGTCTTACAGATCAAAACCACTGTATTCATGTCCCTCACAGTCAGTTTCTCTTTTTCCTATCTCCACATAATCACTGTGAACCTGCAGAAAAACTGTTGCGTTTTCTTTTGACATTTAACATCATCTCACTCAGCTCACAATAGAGTCTTATAATACTTTCTAGATGACACTATGTCACCATTAAACAAAAAGGTGAAATAGCATAATAAAAGAGAAGAACAAGAATTCATAGAGTTTAAAGACAGAAAAGACCCATTAGGGCGTTTTCTCCACCCATCTTGCCAGTGTTGGATTATTGCCTATAGTGTAATTTCAAGTGTTTTGCCCAGTCCAATTTTAATTAGAGCTTCCAATGCTCCTCCTGGGAGACTATTTCACAGCTTCACAGACCTCAGGGTTAGTATTTTTTTCCTTATGTTCATCCCAGGAGAGGAAGAGGCTCAGCCAACCCCATATCAGACATGAAACCAAATCTGCATAGTCAGGAGCTGGTTTCAGTAGAATATCTGGGCCATTTCAAAGCATCTGAAAGCAGTAAACTTACTTTCAATGCCCCAACACATTACAGCCCTGGCTCTACTGCTGCTGCAAGCAATTAAGAATATTCAGTTAAGTGGGTTTCTAAGGCTCAGTTGCTGTATAGGTAAAAATGCAGTATAGGTGGGATTTGGGTTCCCATACTAAGAGTAATGACTTCCATAGTGCACTCCACCAAATGAATTAACTGAAGGTTAGGGACATATTCAAGTTCATTCTATGATTCTATAATCCTTAATTGTACTGACAGAGCATCTATGAACACTCAGATTGTAAACATTTCTGTCTTTTTCACGTATGTGAAATACAAAAAGAGCAACTTTGGTTGAAGCTGATTAACAAATGAGTGATTATTTCCCCTCTCAGGCCCCACCCTTCCTTTCATAAAACACCAACTACAAGAAATTAACCTTAATCACTGTATCTGAAATGTCAGAACTAACAAATGTTGCTGATGTGTTTCACTCCAGGAATTACAATGCTTCTGACACAAATGAGTATTTATTCATATTTCAGTGGTCACACTTATGCTGAGTGAATGAGGGAACTGGAAAAGAGATGATGTCTAAGAGTTTTTCATAGGTGAAAAGCAGGAGGCTGAATGGAGACTTTGGAGTTCTGGAGAGAACAGAAAAAGAAAAAAAGAAAAAGAAAAAAAGAACAGAAAAAGTCCATGCAAAGTGTCCCTGCCACCAGCATCTCCAGTACTGTAGTGCAGCTGGCAGAGCAGGACGAGTAACAATGAATTTATAAATACACTAAAGTAAGCATGGAGTTTCATCCTGGCCAAGTTTGCTCACCAGCACAGACTTAACAAAATACAGTCTCTGAAACTTCAGATTCCCAAGGAAATTGATCTGAACTAAACCAGAGCTGTTTCCACAACAAAAAAGGGGCCAAATCCCAAGAGAATCTGTGTTCCCATAAATACCATTTGTGTGTGGTGAGTTGATGTTTACCAGCCTTTGAGAATCAGGTCTATTCTCAGACATGATGGCCAATTAAGTGGTCATCTTAGGACATGACTGACCACTGTTGACAATGATAATTTAGGAAAGTCTACACTGAATTGCAGTCATTCATATAAATTAATTCACCTAAGCTACGTGATTTGATATTATGTTAATGTTTCTGAAATAGCATGACTGCTAATCAGATTTTATTCTTTATCATATTTATGTAAAACTCTCAGTGTTCTGGTTCTTCTAATCAGCATTTTCAGCTGGGCCAGAAAAACTACATGTAAAAAAATCTCAAATTGGAGAGCATGTTCTCAGGGATGCAAACTGAAAATTAAAACCAAACCCAAGCCAAACCAAAACCCCTGACACCTATTTTTCTTCAGAGACTTCCAGTAAGTCACTAGTAAAATGTCAATGATTCCTTTTGGATTCATTACTATATGCGAGTACATATATCACAGATTTGTTGTATGGAAAATAATGACATATATTCCTGGGTACAGCAAATAAGACTTTCATCATTGTTGTCACCAGAAGAGAACAGACACAAAAACAGATGCCTGTTCACCATCCTTGCACCTTCCTCATTATGAGCGTTGGCAGGGGGCTCCCAGCTAAGCCTCGGACATAAATCAGAGTGGCTCGAAGGCTGTTTTAACCTATGGTGCCAGGCAATCGCCTCCCATAAGCCTCCCTCACCCTGTCTGCTGTTCCTTGCAATGCACTGAAACTTCCAACAATGTCTTCCATTTCAGGCAAGGTGTGCCTGGCTGCACAGGAAAGGTGTGTGCATTACCCATAACAGAGAAGGGGATGGGGAGACGGCAATGATCAGGGCATGTTCACAGCAATTCTTCAAAACTGGGAAACCTCTCTGTTCTTTTATATGGCAAAGGGACTGTACTGGTAATCAGGATCCAGGTCTAAGTGTTGTCTGTAGAAAAGCAAGACTTTTGTGATACAGCAAATGCTTGAAATTAATACACAAGCATTCTTCCCCAATAAGAAAATTGTTCATTAAGTGGGAATAAAAGCTTAAACAAAAAAGGCAGAAGGAGACACTTCTGAGAAATATATCAAAAGTCTTATTACTTTAGAATATGGTTATGGTTACCCTGGTATAAATTAAGAAAAGCTCCACTGAAATCAAGGGAGTTTCAAGACAGGAACAAGCAAGAATAGAGCCAGGCCTTTAGGGTTTAAAACAAAGTGAATATTGCTCATATACTGATCGATTCTTGCACACCCTCTGCAGAGGCCACAGCCAGAAGTCTCTTCACCCTGTCAGACACGGCAAGTAGAACCCAAAGTTGAACAAATACAGATTTGTCTGCAGCTATTGTACAACAGAGTAACAGGGGACAAGCCTCGATAGGCAATACTGCTTAATAAGATATTCAGGGATTAAGTCAATGTTTTGCAAGACATGTGTTCATGGGCTAGTTGTTGCTCTGCTTTAATTTTTTTTTCTTTGTTATGTTTAATTTATCATGCTGGCGCTTTCCAAACTACAACATCTGTAAACAAGTTTAAGTTTGACCGACCTCCCATTCTACATCCACAGGCAGCATTTCTACTTTGTGCTCTGATTTCAGATACCTTAAAGACAAATAAATCTGTTGGGGAGAGAGAGGTAATAAACCTACACAACAAAAACAAACCCCTTTGTCTGACAATATGTGAACATCTTATGTGAATACAAATTTGCCTAGCTGTGACTGAGGACCTGGCTCCTGCAACTGGAGCTATGCTATGCACAGATTCCTTTATAGGTCAAACCCAATTAAACAAACTACTACTAAATATTTAACAGCTCAGTGCAGTAATTAGTGACAAATAATGGAAGCTTAAACTGATAATTGCACAGAAATGTCCTGTTGGAAACATTACACATTTCTTACTCCTCCTCTTTCTCTCCTACTCAGTGAATCCTGATCCTTTTCAAGGATTAAACTGACAAATGAATCTGAATTTTACACTTATCTATTTGGTTTTCTATGACTTGCAAAAAGGAACTTTCCAAGGGGAATTCTTCTTCTCAAATTTCCATTTTGGGTTCTCTGCTTTTAAGCAGAGTAATTGCTAAAACATGAATTGATTTCAAATCTTCAACCAACCTGCAGGTCCAGATTTCAAGCTCCTGTCCATAGGATTCAAAAGGTCACCCAATTAAAATGGGGAAGCACACAGAGCTGTGATTTATATGCAAAGGGCAACCTTTAAAACAATGATACTTTCAGTTTTCCACAGGTGCATGTACAAGAATCCCTTTGAACAAAATTACAAGTGAAATTACAAGTTTCTTGATACAGCCTGAAAGAAAAGTGCTGGAGCTTGTCTGCTCTCCCATTATACAGACACATCCCACACTTGTATTGATCGCTGAGTTCACCTCCCTACCTCCTGACATAACGCTGGGTATTGTGCTTACCAGGTGACATGGGGACAGCCTGGAATCTGGATTCCCCTCACATTGCCAGCTGGTGCGTGGGGCCTTGTACAACAGCACCTGGCACACTGGAGGTTATGGATCAGCCCAAGATTAACTCACAGTGACTAACAACATTTTTGCTCAGGTGAAAGCAAACCCTGAACAAGCCCAGTTTTAAAATTGGCAAACCTGCCTTTCAAATGTGGAAATCATGTTTGGACGTTATCCATCCAGCAAGCATACATACACCAAGTTAAGGTAATGCAAAAGTGGATAGAAAGTGTTGGATCTTGAAATCAGGAATGTAAATGGAAATTTGTCCCCTTGTCCCTGGTATGTCAATTTTAGACAGTGTAGGATAGAAAAGGAAAAGCTATGGCACTCTGCTAGCTCTCCTCCTCATCTAAAAGCTCCAAACTCTGTTGTACATTGGTGCATCTTTTTCCTTCAAGACAGTTTGCAAGAAAAGCCAGATTGAGCAGATTTGATGGTAACAGCCAAGGATTTCTGAGCTGATAAGCAGAGGCCCCCATGGATTTTGCTCTCTGACTTCCTTCACAACTGGTTATTGTGCCAGCTCATCTTGGACATCTTACAGTCCTTATTCCTACAACTCTTCAAACAAGGAATAGCAGGAACTGGGGCAGTGCTTATGTGGCAGGCTTGGTGTGTGTGTGAATTACAAATCTACTACTTGGAAAAGAAACTAAGGACAATTTTTATCCCTTCATAGCTGGTGATTAGTTAGACAGTTAAGAACCCTATGTTGAAATGTTTTGTTCTTTCCCCCTTTTCAGTTCAAAAGACTCCGTGTTTTAAAGGTGACTTTTAGAGAGACCAGAATGTTATTTTGCTCTTTATAACAAAGTCATTACTTCTCTAAATTTTGTGAGGACACACACTGTAAATCAATAAATCTGGAGCATTTACTAACATGTGGTACCAGGACAATAAATTTCATGTTTGTCATTGTGGTTGTTGGTTGTAAAATACAGTTTGGATTCTCTATTGTCTTCTGTTTTCTGGTTTGTTTTTTTGTTTTTTCATTTGCATTTGTGTAAAAGAAGTGTGAAATGTGACCACAGCTAAATGGGAGGAATTTTACTTTCACTTTCTCCCGTTTACAGGACCTAAAAAATGGGGAAGGCAATGGAGTCCAATTCCTACAATTTAATACTCCTCCCCCAAACAAGAAGTACTACACAAAGAAGCATTCCTTTATGCCTTTTTCCTTTCTCCCTGTGAGAGATGAAGTTTCCTCCTACCAAATGTCATTCTCTGAGGTTGGTCATTCTGTTTCCTGTCAGACAGGGGGCCAGTGATACGTTGCAAGGCAGACGTGTCACTAGGTCCTGCCTTGACCCTGTACTGACAGTCAAAGAAACACCCCCACTCCTCACCTCTGGCTTTGGCTTGTGATGCCATGGCACTCCTGTCTCCTTGGCTATGTCCTGCTAGGGGATCCAGCCTCCTGCAGCTGCTGCTTTCACCCCTCGTTGCCCATTAGGACTGTTTTTAGTGTGGCAATCTTTGGATTGAGTGAAAAGAATCACATTTACGAGGAAAATAACTGGAGACAACACTCATTTCCTGTCTACATTTAGTGCCAAGGTATCTGAAACAGAGAACTTTAATTCCTTTACAAAAAGATGTGCTGTAGCTATGGTGAGGCTAATCTATAACCCTCACAATCTTACGTAATTTGCTACTCCAAGTTAATTCTAACTCATTAAAATAAAACCCACCTAATAAAAATAACCCTTTAAAGTAAACTATTAGATTGAACCCAGAAAAAAAAAAAGCAAAATCTTCCCAACTGGAGGGCAATTCATCATACCACGGTACACACTTACATAAATTCAAAAGTTAGCTATAAACAAGTACCCACAGCAATAGTGCCATGCATAAAGGGGCAGGCAACAGGAGGCCTGCTTTCTAATAAGCCCTCAAAGGAACCTGCCACACAGAAGTGGCACTTACTCTAATTTAAAGCTCTCACAGTTACTTTACCATGGCAAAATTTATAAACTAATAACTTTAGTAAACAGACTGGCACTCCAAACAAAAACCCACACAGCAGTTCAGGCCCACAGAGAAAACAGCTTTCTTAGAAAGGTACTGTCTTTAACAGTGAGATATAACATTTGTTTGTGGGCTATTCTTACGGTCCCTGATGTTCAGTAACAATTCTGCACCATTCCATTACATCTGTACTGTCATTTCACTGTGGTCAATAATAGTCTATTGTCCCCACAAACCTTTTCAGCATCCTAAGGCATATTGCACACCTGTATATTTGTGTCCTGAAAGAAATACTTCTGGGTTTGAAAGAACCTATCCTGGGTCTGTGACCCCCCTTAAAGTGTGAATAAATAGTCAGGGCAATTAGCTTTCAAATTGTCAGTTTAAAAACATATTTAATATTTGCAATTAAAGCTCACATTCTTTCTCATCTCTATTAGTTTTGATCCCTAGTAACTGTTAAAAATTACAAAAATTATACTGCTCTTCATTTATGTACATGAAGAAAAAAGAAAATCAGAAAGCAATAATAAGGGCTAAGCAGGAAATCTGTGTAATATATGCAGCACAATATTGGATTATTTTTGTTATATCCTAAAACTGTATCACTTCGTACAAAGTTCCTTTTCAAATCAAAGTGATACTCAAGTAAAACAACTGCAGGCAAAATTTCTAAGACACAACGCAGTTTGTGTCAGAACGCTCATCACTTCGGGCTGACCTGTCAAAGTATCTTGGGAAACATGGTAAAAAGACAAATCTGCAAGTTCGTAAGAAACTTTGAATGATAAGAACTATGTTTTGCTCACAAACCACGGGGTGCTGTGTAGCGTTAGCTGAGCTGTACTGGTGCCTACAGCAGATGTCCATCCCTTCCTACTGCTTCTAGCCACACCTGCTCAGGCTGGGCTCCTAAGAGCATTGAGGGGGAGCCAGCATCAAGAAGCTTTTAACAGAAGAAAGCAAAGAAATAAAAAGTTTGTGCGTAGATAAGAGATGTGGAATTGAAAGATCAGAATTTAGTACTATACACCGACCTGCTGTCAGCAATAGAGCTATGTCATAAATTTGATATAGGTGAAGTTAGCAGGAGGACATTTTTGGACCTTGACAGGCAATTTCTGTCACTTGCATTTTCAGGAAAGTCTCAGCACCTTGCAGAATCCACCCCTGCACCCAACCCACTTCCTTGGGGACCCAGTATGGTCTCAAGAAGCCTCTTTTTAGGCATTAGGAATTAAGATTTTGGCCACAGGGCTTGTTTTTCCAGAAACAAATGCATTGTCAAGGCAATCCAAACTCACCAGAGAGTAATTTCTAAGGGTTTTTGAAATACCTCTTTTCACAGATATATTTCTCTATTAAGTTCTGCACAAGAGTCCGACATCTGCAGAGACTTACAATTCTCTGCTAAATTGTGTGCATTTTCAGATTAATTCCTACACGTTCACTTTATGTTATTGTAAATCCATGCGGCCTAAACATTCAAATTGTGGGCTACCATAGTCCTCAGTGCATGTTAAAGCATTCCTAACACTGCCCGAACTTATGCCAGCTCATAATAGCCCCATGGGATTGTTATACCAATTAAAAATCCCTGGAATTCATTGGAGTCTGAGACATGCCTGTGAGGACCAAAAGGGAGTGATACAGAACCAGCTTGCAAAATAAACAGGATTTGCTGCGTACTGAGGGAATCCTTGGCTGTCTGACTAAGGTACCTTTTATACTGGCAGGGGATGCAAATTGGAGCCTGAGGATCTGCACTTTCATTTTCAAAGCTCTTTGCAAACATCAACCACTTCACCTTCACACCATTGCTTCAAGGGAAGTAAATATGTACAGTTCCAGCATCTTCTGTTTTCTGGAGGTGCAAAGAAGCATAGGGCATTTTTACAGTTTCTGTTCAGGCACAAAAGGGAGCTTTTGACAACCTTTTCCTTTGTGAGCAAATGAGTTTCTCAAGGCCACGGAGGGAGCTGGTGGTAGAACAGGTTTTTCTAGAGAGATCCTGCTATCCAGCCTGGTCCTGAGTCCATCCTGGCTTCTCTGCAACACACTGAAGCAACTTGCAGGATTCCAGCCATACGCTGCTTCACTGTAGAGGACAGATTACTGCATGTCACCCTCCATAATCCCTCCTGGAAGAGGAATTCTACACGCTTCCCAAGNGCGCGCGCGTGTGTGTGTGTGTGTCTGAAAAGGACCCCAATGAAAGGAAGGAATGAGAGATGCTAAACAATGCTGTGCAAAGTTGCAGACTGTTCGGCTACAGGCCAGAAAATGAATCCAATTTTTCATTCTGTCATTATAAATATTTCAGTGCAAATGGTACTGATTTTCTGCAACTGTGGTTAAGCAAAGGGCCTCTGAGTGAATATTTAAGGGGGAAAAAAAAAAGAGAAGAAGAAAAAGAGGGAAGGGAAAAAAAGAAAAATAAGAGGGAGGGAGAAAATTAAGGTTAGCAACCAATTAATTTCAAACTTTCATTGTAAAAGATTCTGGGAAAAATTCTACAGTGATGCAGCGTGTGACTCGAAGGAGGGAAAAAAACATTTACTCTGCTCTTCTTCTGACAGTTTCTCATAAAATATCTGCAGTCCATCTATCTTTTAGTACTCCAGGCTCCTCTGGAGAGCAGAAAATAGTAGTTTAAAGCTCACTTCAGTGCCAGTCTGCGGGAGATTGCTTTCCACAGGACCCCTGCTGATGGAGGCCTAGGGGAAGAGGCCCAGGAGTTATTCAATCAGTCCAAGGCTCTGGGGCGGCCGGGGCTCCTTTGAGGGCTGATTATAAAGCTGCCCTCCTGTTGCCTGCCTCTGAACAGAACGAAATGAGCAGCCTCTTGCTGAGCAGATTCTGCAAGAAGGAATTTCACCTGTCATGGAGTTTGTCAGAATTTCAAGATTTATCTTGGTGCAAAATTAATAAAATACCAACTAGGATTTCAGCCTGACTACTCAGCTGTGTCATCTCAAAGTGATCTTTCACCTAAGAAAACCTGGACACAGAGCTACTGAAGTCATTCTTGCCCTACTTTTGCTCAGGAGCTTTGGTGGATGCTACGACTGAATAATAAAATGATTAGAGGTGGATTTCCTGACAATTACACCCAACGTCAAGTGCGGGTGGGTGCTACCGTCCTAACGTGTGACCTTCCACCTTACTTCTGCGGTTACTAAATCTCCCTGGAATAAGCTAGAAATCTGAAATAGAAAAAGATCATTTCTGCAGTTTATAACCTAGCAGGTCCCTTATGGCAGCACATCTGTTAAGTTCATACACTGGTATTCCAGGTCTGGATTTGATTTATAAGTTTTAAAGGAATACAAACAACAGACTACATGAGATTACATCCAGTGAAACACTGCAAATTAATATTGCTGTGACAGTCAAGTACATGGTCTTTTAACCATATTCTGAGTTTAATATTGTGGTAAAGTGCCAGGTTGATAAAGCATCATCTAAATCTCTGTGAGCTGAGTGCAATTCTTTTGAAGCTCGACAGTCTCACCAGTCTTCTGACAGTGCCTTACAGCAATAATAATAATAATAATAATAAAAAATCTTCATACACTACCTGTTTAGTTAAGACTGTACTAGCTTATAGCACTTGGTCACATGAATTTCAAGTCTCAGGTAGCAAAGAAGCAATTAACTTGCAGCCTGCAAGAGACTTTTTCAGCTACAAGAGCAGATCAACTTGTAGAAAATAAAATTCAGCTGATGGGTAAATAAATACTATTCCATTCACAATGCCATTGGTTTGGATCTTGACATGGAGAAACAGACATCCACTGTACCAAGAAACAGTATAATATGCCTGGATTGGGAAGACAGATGCATTTGCCATCAACAGCTCTTACCCTGAACTGTGACAATTTCTCTGCTCTGTTCAAAGCTGTTTGCTGTTTGAAGCAACAAATCTACCTTTCTGTCTGTTTGCTCCCCATCATTTTCTAACAAGACCTTAAAACAAATGGCAACATATCCTTTACCTGCCTCCTCACCCTTAAATGACAATTCAACATTAATACACATCATAAAGCCACCTTTACCAGGCACTAGCAGTGTGACAGTTTTAACACCAAGAGATCTCACAGTAAAAGGGGAGAGAGAAAGCACGCAAGTGAATGCACAGATGGTGGGAGGGGACACAGGGTGCTCTCAGCAGGTTACAGTAGAGATGCATTAACTCCACAGAGGGATAAGGGCTTCCCACCAGTACAGTCATGAATTATAACTGAGCATGGGAGTGAGTTCTTAGTGCCTGTCTCACAGCAAATATACTGTTCCATTTTCCTGCACAATCACCTTTCACCTTTACAAATGCAAAGCCAAGCAAAATGCACCACTAATATTTAACAATATCACAGGTTCTTTATCTTACACAGCACACATCTACACACAGGAAGCGTGGGGGGAGGCAGAGTATTCACTGACACAGTGTATCCCCAAGCAAACTTACACACCCATGATCCGTGACTGTGCCTAGCGATTCTCCTGCAAAATGAGACTAAAACAACACAGAAAAACAACCAAAGCTGCACGTAGAAATGTGTGTAACTCAGCAGTATTGGTTCATGAGAACTGAATCATCGCTTTCTCTCTTCCTTTGTTAACAGGGTGGAGGACACTCAATTTCAGCTTTGAACACAAAGGAAGCTCAACTTAAAAAAAAAATCACAAGAGCCTGCAAAAATCCACTATTTTCCCATCCAAAATGTTTAAGCCTCAGTTTGATCAAGCATGGTGAAACTGACTCAAAGAACAGGTAGGAAAGCTAAACCTAAAAGCTGTTCTTTCTGGTTGGGGGACATACACGTTTTTTGCAACACGCACTTCGAATTGTGTAGCCACTCTGCACCAGAGTTTTTTTCACTCATGATTGGAATGGAGTGGCCCAATGATGCTCTTACCCTGCACTGACAGAAAAAAAAAGAAAAAAAAAAAAGAAAAAAAGAAAAAAGAAAGAAAAAAAAGCCACCACTTTTGAGCCAAGATTGCTGTTTACTGGAGTGTCTCTTTATGAATCACTGACCACACCTAGTTTTCCCAAACTATCTGCACCTCCTCCCTAAGGGAATTCATCCCCTCCCAACTTTCCTCCTACTCAATGAACCTATCAATGGAGAAAACTTGTTATTTTTGGCAGCTGAAAATTTGACCAGTTTTAAAGGATTCATTTACCATGCCTTTCACTTTCATTTAAATCCTCAGTGTTCCTGTTCTAAATGACAGCATGGCAAGTATTGCTTTTAAGCAGTATTCATCTTGCCTACCACATCTCAGGCTTTCACAGACGGCTGCTCTCTCTCCAACAATGGAGCCTTACTCCTTTATAGCTTGAGGGCAGAGACTCTCACTAGCTGTAGACTTGCTGCAAATATCACAATAAAGGACACAAATGTGAATTTCTCATAAAATACAGGTTGGCTCTGGAGGTACCTTGCTTTAGAAAACTCTGTCAAGAGCAAACAATATATCTTTCTCCAAAATGCACAGCAGCCACACAGTTGAAAGAGTTTTTCCAAATGATCTAACCTGTCAATGGAATCAGGATGCTTGTGAATTTTACACTTTCCTCCACTTTAGGTCTCTGATCGATATTTTAGTTTCTTTCACACTTAATATACTCAGTGCTGGTTTGGCAGCATGTCTTGTGGAACTTTAAAAAAAAATCCCAGAAGCTTGAGGAGATGCTCTGAGGTGGAAGAAGGTAGGGTTTGAACAACAGATTTTAAGAGGTAGCAGTTTTGCTGCTACCAAACCCCTGTACCTATGCTTTGGTGCACTGAAAACATGGAGGAGTGAGGGAGCAATGACAACCTTGTGCCAGTGCTGTGGAGGGAAGAGGGGGCAGACCTCGAGCTGCAAACTTCCAGTGATAACCGTGTGCCATCACTCACTGGGAAATGACAGGACCAGTGGAGAGTGGAGCCAGGAATAAGGAGCTTATTCATGGAGATGGAGTGAGGGGGGCCAGCAGTGAGGCAGGGGGAAGGGAAATCAGATTTGCAGAACTGGCCATGAAGCTCCTCAATACACCATAGCTGGATGCTTCATAAAGTCACACTGATGGCAGTCCCGGAGATGGCCATCTGTTGTCAGCTCTGGGCCAGATGAAAGATAATATAATGGCAGCTACTGGTAGCTAACAGCAGGGCAGTTGTAGGAAGGAATGCGTCCTAGAATGAAGAAGTGGTGCTTCCTGTTTAGCACAGAAAATCAGTCATCGATATCAACTACATTAGCAAGAAATTAATGGATGGACAATTAAGAGAACTGAACTGATCTACCAGGGAAATTATTCATATGCAAACAGAGTGCTTATTTCTTCTGCTTACTCCAGGTGTATGTGCCAACTGATCTGACTAATGGCAAGGTGTAGGCTGAAACATTCAGGGCACAGATGATAAAACCTCATTTTCTGCAAAGGGCAGAATTCCGTTTCTAATGATTATCTGTGGGTCAGGGAATACATTTACTGCTTTCCCTGCCCTCAGTCTATGACAGGACTCCCTGATGTTCGCTGAGGTTTCTGTAAGGACTGAGGGTAGAAATTGGCCTTTATGTAATAACGGAACTTCTCCTTATTATTACCATGATTTATTTCTACAAGTGCCTTATCATTATTACCAGCATCACTCAGAAGAAAAAATGTTTGCCCTCCCAAGCACTATTATTTCTATCTTGTTTCTTTCTTTGTCCCATAATCTCCTTTCTGCTTCTCTTCTACTCCTCTGCTTTTTGTTCCTTTCTTCTTCTGACTTTCTGTGCCTTTTTCTTTCTGCAGTAACTTTTGATTTGCTTCTTTAGGCTGAAATCTTGCACACTTCACTGTTCTATTTGCTAAAAAAATCTGAAATTATGATTTCAATATTGACATGTAACAACACTGATACATTTCAGAGACAACACTTGCTGCTTTCAGATGGGAAACCATGAATTTCATTTAACATTTTTGCATGTTGTAAGGATTTGCAGTCATAAGGATTACAAACTGTACTATATTACCTGATTCTGCAGAATCTATTTAATATAGACCATATTATGAGTCAAATTGGAAAAGAGATGCATAGGTTACTTTTTTAAATAGGTACTCATATTTTACGAAAAGAATCCTAAAAGAATCCTGCCATACAAGAGCATAAACAGGAAGAAGTAGGCAAAATAGGGACATATATTCAAGCACACATGCTTTCAGGATGACTCTACCCCTAGAAAGAGAAGGAATATAAATTTTTGCTTAATTTGGATGGGTACTTTATGAGTGTCACTCAGTACTTAGGACAGTATATTTGCTTTTCAGTTCTTTATCATTTTATTGTTCCTTAAGTCTGAATTTCTCTTTAAGATTAAAATGTGTATTTAAATGTAATATCTGTCACTTAACTGCTATACTGTCTTTGCCAATTTATTCTGTATTTTCATCAATAATTTTACTCAAGCATCTGTAAAAACAAACCCATAATTGTGATTCAATTGCTCCAGAAATTTAAGGAATGTTCTCACAGGGAACGTATAAGGGATGTTGTGAACACATTGTTTCCTGCTTATTGCAGGAAAAAGTGTAGAAAATGTCACAGGCTGACTATGGTATGTAGAGTTACACATATATGAAAGTATGTGGAGACAAATAAAAACACATTAATACTAAGCTCATCTTTGACAAGCACTATTTAGTGAAATCAAAATGGTCCCTGAAAAATTCTGGCACTTTGGGCTTGGTGGGCTTTGCAATATGCTATAAATATTCATGAACTAATGAAGTACCCACAGGGAGTGTTTACATTTGAATAGGCCAATCAAAGGCGGGTGAACTCACAAGCTCCAAACCTGGAAATTTCTTATTTAGAAAAGAATTACCGCATGAAAACCTAATGTGGCCATAACACCCCTCAATCCCCAGGAGGGAAGGGGCACTGGAAGGCAATTCAAAGAATTTCTTTTTATATTTAAACTTTGTTTGACATTGAAGCTAAAGACTTGCAGGGAAAACACTTTGAAGGTATGTCCTTAAAGAGCTAATGCATGAGTGCCTCCACCATGCTTCTCTTGATTGCCTTTTTGAGAAAATTTGCAAAGAAAATAGTTCTCCCTTCTAGGGGGAAAAAAGTCTCAAATCTCAAGAACACAAGCCTGAATTTTTTAAATCTTGGAAGACATGGAAAGATACTCGATGCGCATACTGGTGCACACATACCTATCTGAAACAGAAAGCACAGTGAGAGCTCAGGAAAAAAAGCACTCAAACTTGCAATGCATGCAGCTCAGTCTAGTGCCCTAAAACACAAACACTAATTACAATCCTAGTATCTCTGAAACACATATTATTATGATAGTCCTCACTCATGAGATGGAGAGTGTGCATGGTTATGTGGAGCAAGTTAGTACCTGACCTTACAAATGAATCTAGCTCTCCTGACTCCCAGGCATTTGCTCTGAGAAAAGCAACCTGACAGCCTGCTAAGGACTAGGGCCAACATTAATGGATGTGATGCCTGTATTTAGGCATCAAAAGTGTTTTGTTGAAACTTTAAATGAGGCTATGGCTGCTCAGCACCTATGCTTTTATCAAAGTTCCTAACTTCAGGCATTTATGACCTGATTTCCTGATGTACTCAGCACCAGCATCTTGCCCTGGCCTTATCTGCAGCTGGAGGTGCTCAGCACCCTCTCAGAAATAGGCCACTGAGTTTGAAAATGCTGGCCTAAAGCTTCGACTGTTAATTGGATTCCAGGTAGGCTTCTTTTTAAGAAGAGCTGACAGAGTTATTCCCTGCTGGCTCCT
Source organism: Drymodes brunneopygia (assembly GCA_013400955.1). NCBI lineage: Eukaryota > Metazoa > Chordata > Aves > Passeriformes > Petroicidae > Drymodes > Drymodes brunneopygia. Next base: position 205,360 of record VZTZ01013274.1, on the reverse strand, counting down.
GGCCTTTGGGGCCTAGAAAGCCAGCATCTATGTTCCACTCCTCACCCTAAGAGCTTGGGGACCTAGAAATGCCAAAACTAATCTCCAATTTCACTTAAAAAAATGTTTTGAGGCCTTTTCTTTGTGAAGAAAACATCCTGCAGGTTTGAAAGTTTTGTGCCTGTTTTTGTGTAAAGAGTATAAATTATTCACGGTCTCCCCCGCTGTTGGGACCTACATGGCACACAGACTCAACTACTGTGAGGGCCTTGGCAAAACAATCCTAGATGGAGGTAGCTGTGCCACTGTTGCTATGGCTGATGCTATTCCTACACCAAAATCTTTCCCAGCTGGCCCCAGAAGGCCTCTGCCACAAGGAGACAACTCCAGCCCAGGTTAATTAGGAGTTTTCCCTAGCTGACCCCCAATGAGACAACGTAGTGTTTGAATCCCAGCTCTGCCACTGTCTCCACTAAAGGTCTCAGTCAAGCCTTTAGTTCTTGAAATAGCCTAGAGCTTGCTTAGTTCTGCTCCAGCTCAGGTCAAGGGTATTTTAAAGGCTGTTTTAAAATGTTGAGTTTTTGGGAGCATTTTTCAGTGCTGAGATCTTTGGAAAGTTTAACCCTTAAAGAAGTGAGCAAGAAACTAGAAGATTAGTTTCAACAGTGGAACAAGGAAATGGTGAAACTGGAAATTCAGAGGAGGACTCACATTAAGCTACATAAAGCTTTCACAGACACTTCTATACTGCCTCTGTCCTGCTTTGTTTTAGTGGCTTGTACTGGGAGCTAAGAATGTTCTCCTGCTGTTTGAAGCGACATGAGTAACATCTGCTATGAGTGCTTCATTCTTTCTTTCATCCTTTCCCTGGGGAAGGAGCTGTGTGTTTTGTTTTGGTAGAGCTCTGTTGCTGTGGGCTGGGATTTGGGGAAGGTTTAGAAATCTACATACAGGTATACATTTGTATGAGAGAAGGGAGCCTTTGGCACATGTAGGTGCACCCTGCTCTTAAAAGCATAAGTTGAAGACATCTGTTAACTGCTGTAGAAGTTTGTGCCATGCTCTCACAGGCCAGTCTGTCAGGAAGTTCTAGCTCCTGAGCAAAAATCTTCAGCTCTTTGATAGAAATGCTCACAAAGCAGAACTCTTGTCAGCTACCACATTGTTACCAAATGGGAAGAACTCAGATCATCTCTGAGATGTGCTTGACCCAGTCCACCAAGAATATTAAGGACCGAGGCTTCAAACACAACTGGACAAACATGTAGGTAGGCAGAATAGACAGCAAGAGAGCTGATTGAATATGCTCCTGGTCTCCTTTGCTACTGAGGGCCAGTGCTGCAGCTCTCTGTATTAGCTGGAACGTCCTACAGGCTGATGGCTTCATGCCCAGGTATTCTGTGCTGATGGAGTCCAGATGGGAAGCAGCAAGGGCGTGAATCACTGAGGCCAGGTCCCTTTTGAACAGGATGAGAAGCAACTGCTGATCCAATTATTTCTTGCCCTAGTTTTCATGTTTCTAAAGTGGGGACACTTAACTACCCCAGGGGCAACTAATTATTAGCCACAAGAAGTTAAGGAAATGTCCTAATTCACCAAAAAGAGATATCATTTCTGTATTGGGCAAAATGGTGCTGAGATCGTGTAATCTTGGCTAGCATCATATTGAAAACTATCATCATTGATAAAACACTGAAAAAAATTGTACCATTATTCATCTGTTCTATTGGATATTGGTACCTCTCTGATCTAGCAACATCTGCAAAAAAACAAAGTGAATTCATTTATTCACCCTGAGTAACACTGCACAAGGGTACCTCATTCCTCCCCACAAACACCACAAATATGCTGTGTCCCTGGAAGCGTTCAAGGCCAGGTTGGATGGGGCTTTGAGCAACCTGGTCTTGTGGAAGCTGTCCCTGTCCACAGCAGGGGGCTGGAGCTAGATGATCTTTAATGTCCCTTCCAACCCAAATCATTCTGATAATATGGAATTAATACTAGGACTGGAAATGGGAAAGAACTGGTTACTCCTCATCAGAGACAAGAGAAGCACAAACACCAGAGCAAACATCTAAGTCTATGTCCGATAAGACTAAGGCAAAAAGAAGCAGGCTCTGGAAATAGCATGTGGGCAGGAAAAAGAAGTCTTAACAGGTACAACTTCCTTTATCATAATTTAATGAAAATTCAATAATAAACTAGTGATAAGTTTCTTTACTTCCTTATTCATTAAAAATTCGTATTATGGATAATGAATGGAGAACACTGCTTTAGTTATATCCACCCTCTGTAGAGAACTGAATGGTCCAGGTGTTCAGTCAGAAGATACTCATCTTTTGGGGTGAATCTAGGCACCCTATAAATGCATCTACCTTTCAGCTTCCTTATCTGATACTTAGAGATTGTACAAGCCTATTTCTGAAAAGCCCTTACTGTGTTAAGCATGTCTTATTAAAAGCTTTCTATTCTAAAGAATGAACATTTTTAGGGACACACTTTTTCAACTCCATTTCAGATTTATAAACACACCATATAGCATTTTAAACATATAAGTATGAAAATTCACAATTTGAAACAGTCTAAAAGCATAAACTAACTGTTACAGAAGGTTTCCATTTTCTTCCTCCATATGCAGGCAGTATCTAAAAAAGTTTAAAGATTCTATAGGTGTTGAGCACAAGGCGTTTAAAGGAAGTGTATGGAGCACAAAGGAAGTGTCAAAAGGATCTTAAAACAAAGAGGAAATTACTGTAAAATTTCATTATTTCAACTTGAAGGTTGAGCAATACACTGAAGGTTTAATTTTCAGGACTGGTCATTTATTCTTTGTTCTCACCAGAATGTGGTCCTGTGGGATTGTGTTGCATTCCTAGCAAGAGTCTGGAGTGAAATAATGGCAACTTCTAAAGAGAGTCTTGCTTGATTTTTGCATTGAGAAGGTGAGATGAACATAGCATGAGGGGATTCTTATGTTCATATAGACTCCTCTTTCTGAACAGGAGCCAGAAAGTGCTAAGTGAAGAATCACACTGGGCCAAACACCAAATTAAGCACCATTATAAAGCATACATTTTCTGTATGCTTGAATTCATTCCCTTTAGTTATCAGCTGTACCACACATGTAGATAGGACTCCAATGCTATTGCATTCTGCCCTGCTCTACCTTGTTCATGTTCCCACTCTGCCTGCCCTACAACCATGGAGTGCTGACCCTGCCTTCTAATCTGACATGATCAGCATGTCCTGTGCATAGGAGAAGCATGTTAGATTCGCATTTAATTTAAAAAGTAAGGAACTGCTCTTGATAGAATAAACATACAGCTATGCTGCAAGCCCCAACACAAACCATGGCAATGTGAAAGAATAGAGAAGCATAACCTGGAGGATAGTTGCTAAAGATTCCACTGCTTTAGATGGTAGTTAGCCTGAACAAAGCAGTGCCTCCTAGAATAGGTTTTAAATGAGAGTGGGCTGGAGACCCAGGTATTTTCAGCAAATGCAAACTCCAAAGGTCAGTACCTACTGCTCTGCCTAAGTGCTTTGCTGCCCTTTCACCAGCCTGAGTAGGTAATTGGAGGTAAGAGCAGAAAGACATTGATCCCAACAAATAAATGCAATAGGCATGATGGCACTGCATTTTTTTAACATAATGTATTCTCTACTGAGGTGGGGCTATTGAAGTTAATTAAAATAATAATAAATATAATGAATTAAGTGTATAAGTAAATGAATACCTCTTCCTTTTTGCAAGTGTAGATAACCCAGAGGGAGGCTGTCACTAAGGATGTGGAGATAGGGTCTAGGAAGAGCCTTCTGCAGCATGGAACTACCAACACACTATAATCTAGCCCATGTAGAGCAGAGTTTCTCTCTGTAGCAACACCCTTTTGTGCCCTTCACTAGAAAACCAGGTGCTTCAGTTATGTTAAAGTTTCAGTGAATGAGGCTTAGATGGAAAGAGCAAAATCTTTTCCTTAGTCTTGGATAGGAATATATTTTGAATGGAAAAACATGTGGTTAGTTTGTTACAATAAAAAAGTAAAGGCAGTTGCTTGGCAGCCTGTGTATTTTGAAATGAAAGTGTATTTTAGGAGGGATAGACCTGTAAGGAGGTAATTGTACACATCATAACTTCACTCTGTGCTTCGCATCTTCCTGATTCAGTTACCTATTCTGCTTTTTAAAATCCAGTCCTAACTCTACTGTTAAAAGTAATTTTTACCTTGTGTTTCTGTTTCTTTCTTTTCATAACTGTCTTTTGCATACCTGCACCTTCTCCCTTTCTTTCTTTCTTTTCTTTCTTTCTTTTCTTTCTCTCTCTCTTTCTTTCCTTCTCTCTTGCTATCCTTTTGTTTTCCATGAATAAACAGTATCACAAATTGACAACAGCCCACAAAAAGGCATTCCTTTGACTATTTTTATTTCCCACCAAGTCGAAAGAGAAATTCTATCTACTTCCCCACTCTGCCATTACTACTCTCCTACTTCAGTGCATAGCTTTTCACATTTAATGACAAAAGAATACATTTATTTTCCATTTCAATGGTTTACTAAATGTTTTATGGCTATCAAACAGAAAAATAAGATGTCCATTTCTCTCTCCTAGAGAATACCTTGAGCTGCAACAACCTACGGTGCAAGAATCCTGAAATTCAGCTCTGTACCACGTGGCTTTCTGCCAGCACCTTTTTGAAGCAGCATGGGTTGAATCACCTGCAATTTCTCTTGTCCTTCTCTAATTCCCATCCTGATGATAAGCAAGTATCAGAGGAGGTCATGGCAAGTACAGCTTTGAACTCAGCTATCAAATGCAGAATGCTATTATAACCCCCAGGTAACAAGAGTGGTACCTGCAGCTCTGTTTGGAAGAAGAACTTCTGTGGACACTGTGTGCAGTCATAGATCTTGTCCTCTTGTCCATGGGCTGAGAAAATATGCTGCTGCAACTTGTTTGCTTGGACAAACACTGAAATATGAGACAAACAACAAGCTTTTCATTATGTCATATCTTAAGTGAAGAGATTTTTATAAGCAATCTCCCAATAACACTGAGCAATTCCAGGACATAAAATTAGGCAAGTGCATTCGGATTTCACCCTACACTGTTGCTATAATATGTACCTATGAATGTCATTGGTCTACAAAGTGTGATGCTGCTTCTAAAACAAATGAATTGAAACAGATCCCCAGTGCAAGGAAAAAACCCCAATAATTGACAAAAAGACCAAAAGACCCTATCAGGACAACCAATGAAGATTTCAAGTATAAAGTATCTAAAAATGCCATTTCCTGTTTAGAATTATTTCTTCATGCTTACTGCACTTTGATTGAACACACACAGAACTTATTTCCTAGCAACCAACAGGTTTGAAAAGCCCAGATGCCAAAGTCCTGTTTACTCTGTGTGCCTAAAGTTAAAGCTAACAAACAGCTCTGTATTTAAATGTGTTAATGCTAAAAATTATATCCCACAGCTATACCAGGGCAATGTCTATAAATGTGAAACAGAACTGCAGGTAAATTCTCTTTGGATACTTTAAGATCAACTCTGCCTACACACTGAATGCAAGGGTTTCAATAATATAAACATGTTCAATTTTAATGACTACAAAACAAGGCCCTAAGACTGTGTAACAGTTTACCTAGGAGACATACTATTAATAATTAAATTGTATATGCCAGAGGCAGTGTTTGGGTTGGCAGCACTGACTTCTGATGGATGCCTGGTGCACTGTGACCTAAAAAAGTTTGCATCTACAATATTAATCTGTATAGGCAGGGAAAGGATTTATTAAAGATGCTGGCATTTGACTTTGACTCCACTCCTAATCATTAAAATTATTCTAATTGCAAGGCAACAAAAAACATCAGAATATTGTTCTTCTGAGTCATACATTTTAATCACATTTCTCATTACCCTGGAAAAAAAAAAAGATCAGATTCCATTTTCCATATAAAACTTATATTGGTGATTTTTGCTTCTTGTTAATATTCTAGCAAGATGTGCTGAAGTAATTTAATGGTATATTGCTAATAAAGCATCATTGTTTGTGATTAATGCTGTCTATTTACCCCATCAGCAAAAAGCAAGAAGTATTTCGCACAGATTAGAATCGACTTATCTCCATACTCTTTAACACATTTTACAAGGCCACTGGCTCAGAAATTGAAGGATTATTTTTATCAGGGATCTTGGGTCACATGGAGAACCCTCAGTGGGTACTCTTTACATCCTCAAGTTTTTATGTTGCATTTACAACACCCCAAACTTGGAAACTGAAGACCCATGACATTACACTAAAAAAAATCACACCATAATATGTAAACAAAAACGAGGAAAAAAATCAGTAGAATCAGTAGTAAAACTAAAAACTTGAAGAAATGCCTAACTGAAAGAATTATTGAACACAGACACTTTACAGACAAACTGTTCGTGGTGGTACTACCCATGCTCAGACAAGCTGTGCACTGAAGAGGAACTATGTATTTTTTAAATTTTATAACCCACAGAAATGTGTGAAACCTGAACACAGTGAGGTAATAATCATCACCAGCCACTGTATCTGGAAGATGAAAAATTCAAATTTAATTTTCCTTGGTAGCACTCACTTAGGTTTCACTGCGCGTGGAGCTGCCAAACAAAGACAAGTAAAATGAAGGTATTAAAGGGTCTATTTGCTTATCAATGAAAATCCTTCACTTCGATTAATGGAAAACAGAAACCTTGAATGGCTTCCAGAATTAGCATGCCATTGATGTGTGAATACCCAAAGTGTGTTTTGTCATGTTTGTGATTATCTTTGATTTTCATCCTTTAAAGCAAAATTGGGAATGCAAGCTACATATCAACATTCATGTTTTAGGTTATCATTTTATGAAATGTTCTATTAAGGAGTCCTTAAAAAAACTCACAACAGCTCAGTAGGCATCCTTTTAATGTGTTTTCATTTCCAACAGCAGCATTTTTCTGTTCTTCATTATGGCCCAAACACTGCAGTGCTTAGCCCTACTGGGTCAAGTTATTTTCTCACTTGGGTTTTACTACTGAATAACACCACTGACTCGGGGAGGATTATTCCACACTTGGACTTGTGTCAGGGGAGAGCAAAACTTGACTTGTGGCAAGTCAGCATGGTTTGCTTTCTGAAGCACGTTACAAGGGTGTTTCTTCTCACCACAAGCCAAGAAACACATGCATGTGGGCTTTCTTACCCCATCAGAGGAGAATGCTGCTGCACAGGCTATGCCTGGGTACTGGGGCCAAATTCTGAGTTTTATTGGTTTAGATGAAACATCTGTAGCTTTAAAGCACAAATTTATGGACAGTTTTAACCTTGGCAAGTTTGAAACATGGAAGTAAGGAACGTGATACTGTGGAAGGTAACAGACTACCACTTCTGTAATTATAAAAAACTCAGGCTTCCGATAGAAGAGCTTGAAATGCACTTCTTACAGATGGATGACTGACCTTCCAAGGAGCTCAGCTTTCTAAACGATTTCTAATCAATATTACTAATGAGCGAAATGTAATGTTCCCTCCTAAAACTGACCTGAAGCCAGCACATGACACATTTTTTCAGGGAGTTCTGCAAGGTCAGGCTAAGGGTATGACTGGGACAAGCAGTGACAGGCTCCTACCTGTAAAGCACACCGGACATTTGAAGGTGCCCCCCATGCCTTCAAAGCTGTGCTCTATCAGGTGGCACTGAAGTTTGGCAGGAGAGTCGAATGTCTGATTGCAGAGTTTGCATTCATGGTTCAGTCCTTCATCTGCAGGAGAAATCAAAGGAAAACTGAAATTCACCACAGCCTTACAAAGAGAAAAGTCTAACGCAATCTGTGAAGTGGAGTGGCTTTTTGTTTTCCTAAGCTCAGGAAACTGGATGCCCCTCAGCACCTATGATTGCTGAAGTGTTCTCTTACCCAGAAAGTTTCAGGATATCCAAAGCTTGACTGGGCATTTAAAGCACAGATTTTCCACTTACAATTAGCATTAAGCAGGAATGCAAAGCATTAGCCTTCAGTAGAAAATGATGACTATGACCTGAAATCATTCCTTAGCAGAGCCACCCAGTCACTACCGGGTACGTCTGTAAAACAGCACGTGAGGAATTTAATGCTGATCACACATCATCCTGTCTACCATGGGTAAGAACTCTGAATGCTGTTTTTGGCACTCTGGCTGAGGTGGAGTTTCTTGTAACCAGAGTGAGAAGGGTGGGTAGTTTATACCCTCACATCACTCCTTCTCCACATTCCCAGTCCTGCGGGCATACATGAAACCTTTTGCAAGCTGCAGGATTTCAAAACCCCCTTTCTGACAGTCCTGGATTTTTTCCCTCTTTATTTGCATTTCTTCTCTGAACAACTCAGAAAAGTCCCCATGTGCCTTCTGACGCAGCTTTCCCGTCCACGTCCTGTGGCTTTAAAACCCTTCCCGCTCCCTGCAGCTTGTTCCTCGGCTTCCTCCCATTGTCCTCCAAGGCCGGCTGGTGCCTGGCACCAGATTCCCTTCCTGAGGGTGCTGCAGGATTCATCCACTCCGCCATGAGGGCAGTCAGCGGCTGTCCTACTTAGAAACAGTTGCTAGGTAAGAAGTGGCTTCCAGCCCTGCTGCAGAGGCCTCAATTCCCACAGCGCCGCTTAGAAAAGGTCCTTCTGTATGTCACCGGTGTGCTACACGAGTAGCATTGATCTCGCAGGTAAATACTGTATCTGATTATTAAAAAACTAGCGGGAATGGAGTGCTCGGTGACTGGCACAGCTCCCTGCCATTTCTCAGTTGGGAAGCAGTGATTCAGGAGAGTGCCCTGCCCATGCCCAACACCTAAATGCCAGGCTGCCAGCCTCCCGCCGGACACAGCACTGCCTGCAGTGACAACCAGTGACTCTGGTGATGGGCATTCGCCAAGGATGGTGAGAGCACAGACAATGTTCTGCATCCCACATGACAATCCTTCCCACTGGTGTAAAGAGAACACAACGTGGTGCTCCTGCAGCTGAGTGGAGCCACATTACTGCCCCAAGTGACCCTTAGTGACTTACAAGAACTGAAAAAAAATGTCAGTGGCAGCCCCCAACTTTCACTTCTTGTTAGTCCAAAAGCTAAATTTAGCCTTTATGAAAGTCATAGCATCTTTAGCAAAAGGGGGGAATTAGTGGGCTTTAGACAGTGTGAGATAAGCCAGGTGGTGGTGGCCATTCTGCAGGCGGGACTACTGAAAATTACCATTGTGTGGTTTCTATGAGGTGTCAGAGCTCTTCACAATGAAAAGGGACAGATGAAACCCAAGAAAGACAAACATTTACACAAAATCACATCCCTCCCATGCAGACACAGCAAACTGCAAACTTTCTTTCCTTTTCTACCCAATCCTTCCTGAAAGCAGTGTTCAATGTTCCTGACTGCCTCTACATGCCACAGACTTTTTAGAGGGTGTGAAATGGAAAAGAACCTGGTATGCTCTAGTCTGTAGATCTAAGAGACACAGCCACATCCTCCAAGGCAGGTTGTAAGCAATGTTCTTCCAACACGCAGCAACCCAGAGCTGCGGGCAAAGTTGCAGAGGAAAAGAGGAGGAGGGCTCAAAAAATCTTATATATAAATGCCTCTTCTTTCCTGAACTTGCTAATTAATTATGAGGACTGTACAGACTGACAGACAATATTTCTCCTATCTGCACATCCTTGCCACGGTCATTACTGAGCAGATAGTTCTGGAGATGGTGCAAGTTCCCTACAATGGGCAGTTACAAGTTAGGAAGGCTGTAGGGTGAAGTTTCTCCGTCTAACTGTTTGTGCTGACACACACAGTCAAAGCAATTAGGACAAAGGGAGTTCCACCTCAGGATCTTCCACAAGTCAAGGTGAAGATAATCGATGACAGTTCTCAAATCACAGAGTTACTGCTGGCAAAGTGTAAATGAACCATACTAATCATTTTTGAGCATGGGGACACAGAATGGGGAGTTCTTCAAACATTCTGAGAAAGAAAGACTTCCGAAAAAGAAATATTTTTATATGAAGCCACGGAAAACACAAGACTTTTTTTGTCTTTCCATTACCTTAGTTGATGAAGGGAAAAGCAGGAAGAAAGGCATGCATTCCTGATGCCGAAGCAAAACTGATTTTAATTACACAGAAATTGTACTTGTTCAAGAAGAACTGAACCCCATTAAATGTGACCCTTATTGTATTTCCCATATTACTCAGATCCAAGGTGATCTCCTGGTCACGAACATCAAAATCACTTTGATTATTCTATGTTGCAAAGATGATTTTCCTAAAGGCTTATAAACAGGGTTTGAAAAATCCCCTCACCCACTCGCCTGGGGCAGATAGGGAACTTCCCCAGGCAAGAGACATCAATTTGTGCAGAATCTAAGCTTTCTCTTAAAAATAAAATGTTTTTAGTCTCCAAGTTTTAAAGACCATATTTAAAATAAGACTACATTTGTATAACTAACAGAATAATATTTTTCCCAAGTCCCACTGTTTAGCGAGTTACAAACCCCTCCCTTCACGTTATTTTTCACCCATTTTGTGCACATCACGTGCTTTGTTACATCCTTGGAACAAAGGGCAAGGTTCCAGTCCTTGAATTCAAGAATGTGAGACCAGCTGTGGGTACAGTATTGGCAGAAAAGTCAGGAGTGTTGACTTCCATTCTAAACTCCAACACTGACATACTCTTATCACCTTGGGCATGACAGTGTGGCCTGTGTTTCTCAGACTATCCATCTTTAAAGAAGAGGTGCTAATTTTTAATTTCTACTTTAACAGGCTGACCTAATTAATATCCCTTAAGACTTTAATACAACCAAGGCAGTAGAGCTGGAGAAGAGTCCAGGACTATCTACCATATTCAGAAGACCCAGAATCACTGCCATCTGCCTTTGAAAAGGTTTAATACTGTATCTCTTGACACACAACTTGCCTGGATCATACAGCACCATGGGAGGATGAGGGAACAAGGCTTTGTCCCCGTTCTCTGCTATCCATAGACAATTTAAAAGCATAGCCAGCCTTTTATCTCCCACTGGCATGAAAGAACCAGGGTGTGGCAAATCTTGCAAAGGTGCCAGATGTGGAAAGAGGATGCAAAAGGCTCTGTTTACACAGTGGCCCCTGTCTAGCTCTCCATGTTTAGCAAACAATTTGATAGGGTGCAATGGAAGTGCAAAATATGATATCATTAATAAATAAAGGGCCAGTGAAATGTCACATTTTCAGTTTCCATTTGGGATAAATCTGAAATGGAATGGAGTGTTAGATACAGTCCAAAGGGCTCTCCTTCCCTGCAGAACAGAGCTGCTGCTCTTTGCTCTTACTCAGGCAGAAAAAAATAGCAAAAAAAAAGTAAAAAAAAAAAAAAAGTGCTGAGCAGCTTTAAAAAATTCAATCAAAATAATCTGCTCTTTGGAAAGGTGGCGGCTGACAGTAATTGGAAAATACTGTCTGACTCATTTATTAAAGTGAGATTCAGAGTCAATTGATTTAATAACCATTAGAATATTCTATTAAGGATATAATAGGTTGGCACAGCCCTATTTTTTATTAAGAGTTATAGGTAAGAAATAAGCAATGCTATGGAATTTTAGACAACTGATGTATGGATTAGACTAAAAATATGGCTTGCAAAATAGGTATAAAAGCAGCAAGTATCAGGAGGAGGAATAGGAAAGTACATTACAGTGCAAATGAGTTAGCTGAAGGATGAAAAAGAAATGAACCTTTAATATAAAGCCTGCACTTTTCCAAATCTAACAGAAAACTATGCACTGCATTCCCTGGTGTGGTACCTCATAAAACAAGTCAGCATGTCCTTCACATTATGGGCCCAACAACGCCATGAGGAAGGCAAGAACAAAGTACCACTGTACTGGTACACACAAAGTACCACAGAACTGGTGCTTACTGTTGCCCCTACATGGTTGGGATATGAGCTTGGACATGGTTAACACCTCACAAGATGGATGGGGATGGTTTACTCGCTGCTCGTAGTCAAATGAGTTTGATGCATGCAGAATTTCTGCATAAGTAAATTACTTTCAATTTGTAATCTTTATTCAGATAGTGGGAAAATGTAAACATGAATCAATTCCAAATAAATGCATTTAATATGCATATAAATGTTTAATATTTACACAAATATTAAATGTTTCAGTGCAGACAGGTAGATTTTAATTGAGGTGCAGCCCATTACCTCAGCAACTAACTTGACAACCAGCTATAAAAGCAAATATAATCAGTCTTCGTGCTGAGCATATACTCATATTTGGGGATATTCTTTGTATTGGCTACCCATATATTGCAGAGTTACTGAGCAACCTGTAAAGCAGGCAGGATGCTCCCACTTGCACCTCCCCCAGAGCCAGTGCTCTTGATGACCTGGCCCGGTTTGTGTTACCAACTCAAGGCACAACTTGTTCATTTCATGGAAGGTCCTGACATTTCAATATACACTTTAAACAAGTGGAACCCTTCAAGCAACCTCTAGACTGTGTGTCCCATGTTTATGCTTCTTGCTCTTCAATAAAAACAAAACTAGAGCAGCTACAAACAAATGTTCACTGGCTGACTTACATGCAGCTGTTAAGTCGGTAACCACTGGGGGCCCTCTTATATTGTCTGATCAACACTACAGCCATTACTGAGTACCAATTTGTAACAGTTTATAAGTAACTCTTTCTCTTATTCACCCTTGAGATTGTCCAGAAGGGTTCTTGTGCCTTCCACTCTGAACAAATCTATAGGCAAAGGTCCTGGGATGATGATTTCCTCCTGGTAAATCATCACGAGACTGGGCCCATGCTCAAAAGCATCTGCTAAGAAGTCGCGTAAACTCTGCCCTCCACACACAACACAGGAATGAAATTGCCTGCAGGTCCTGTATTTTTTTTTTTTTAGGTCTAAAACATGCACAGCTCCCACATTCAATGTGTTTTCTTTATAATTTTTTTTTACCAAGCAAACCATGCCCCTAAACCAATTTCTCCTTCTTCACATTGCTTTCACTCTTCCCTGAGCTAATTCTGCAGCACACATTTATAAGCCAGAGATCTAAGGAGTAAGGAAGCAATGCCATGGATGACAGCTAACCCCTCAGCTACAACATCTCACACAGAAAACCACGGAAGGACAAAAAACACCATATAACGCTGTAATTTCCACAGTGTACAGCCATCAATGCTTCCTAGCTTATAGTGCCATGCTTACCTGCATCTTTTAAATTCTAATGGCCACACACCTACACAACCATCAGCCTCCCTGTGCCACTTCAGACAACCGCATTCCTGCTCAAAATTTGGTCTTACGGTTCACTGTGGCAAGCAAGTGCATGACATGTATCTTCACATGCTAAAGAACACATAAAGGCTCTTCTTCCAAGCCTGGAAAGTGTCTGAAGTCTCCAGCACCATGTTCTTAATTTCTCCCTGATTGTACTAATGCTTCTGCCATTTTCAATTTCTCAAACATTATCACAACCCCTCCAATGAGAAACATGACCCACCACAGTGTTAATTTTGGAAGCTGACATGAAAAGCATGGGAATATAGTGATAAAGGAGGAGACATAGTAAAGGCAAAGCATACAGCTGGAAGTTGCAGCAGGAAGAAGAATGCAGCTGGAATTTACAGCTGTGAGAACAACCTGTCATAGTAAAACAGGTTTTGTTAAAGTCCTAACTAATGACTCAATCCTGGTGGAACAAGATGCAAGATTGGATGGAAAGACAAAAGTACAGCTGTGTTTCTCCTGCACTGTCCAGGGCAACTCACCACATGTTAGGAAGCAGAAGGGCAGGGGAAGGAAATACCTTCCTTCGTCACTCACCTTCTAGGCTCAGTTATCCTGCACACCTTCCCTCTTGTGCCACATACTACTGCTCATGTAGGTGCCTGCATGCTGGTCTGTGTTTACTCTTAATACCAAATCTTTGAACCAAAATCATGATGTTAGCTGAAGGAACTCAGAACATCAGGCTGCAACCCAAGCAATGTCTTTCCCCTTGCTTTTTTTTCAGTTCAGAATGATTTTTAGCCAAGGCTCTGCCTATGCCAAGGAAAGGTAGGGACCAGGCTAGGACACTGCCTTGAAGGATACTGGCCTTCAGCAGCAGGAAGAGGATGGGACCTGCACTGTGCTGCTGAGGCCAGGCCAAGCTGACTCCCAGCAGCACTGGGTAGTAAGCTTTATTGAACAAGCAGGAAACAAATCCTACAGCCTTCTGCAGTGTACTGCTAAAGCTACAGCAAAGGGTGCTGATTGATGGAGTGACAAAGAGCTGGGATCCACCTCCTCAATTAAAGCAAAAGTTCATCTCTCCAGGGAAAGATTTTGAAATTAGATCTGCTTAAGGGAAAGCCAGTCTACTGCATCTTTCATTCCACTGTATTTTTGTCTGAAGCAAGGGATGCATTTCACTTCACCAACTGTTCACTTTTTTGCTTGGTTGCACTCACTTTGGCTGCTTGTAAGTGAACTCTTCTTACCACATGTGCCTTGTATGTTCTATTAAAGCCACAAATTGTCTGGCTTCAGTGAGGCTGGATGAAAATAAAAGAAGGGCAACTGGCAGGGTCTATTTCTTAGTAAGTGTCATGTATTCAGCTCAAGTGAGAACGATTTAAATACAGTAAGTCCCCTCTCCATCAAACAACAGCATTTTCTGGGCAACTGGCTACCAGGAGAGAGTTCAGGAATTCTGCAACAGGGTTATTCGCCAACTGATGGGACATGCATAATTTGCTACTCCTTGTCTGTAACTGCACCAGAAAAAGGTATTAAAATTTGTTCAGAAAAAAGTCTCTGTTGCATCACATAGCTACACACATTACAAGGTTACACTCCATCATTGCAATAAAATCCCATGTGATGGAGCTTATTTTGGAAACAATTTTACCATGGGATATAAAAAGAAATTTAAACCAGTAGGAATAAGCTGAGTGGTATGAGTTATTTGTAGACAGATGATCCAGCTCAACATTTACCTTTTCAAATAGTACTTAGTGAGCACTGATTAAAAACTTGGTGACTGATCTGTCAAATGCTGGCATAACTAGCTCAGGAGAGGAGGCCTCCCACCTTTCTAGACTCCTGCCTAGACTTTTTGTGGGACTAAATTCTGCTGAAGTGTGCAAGGTCAAGCCCTCCATCCTCTCACTATGAAGTGAGATACAGATTGTCATCTGAATTTTACAGATAAAGAAATCATACCTCAGAGCTGCATCCCAAACAGAGAATGAAAACTCACTAAATTACAGTGAAGAATCAGACCCTGCTTAATCTGCTAACTGTTATGAACGCAGTATTGGAATTAAGGTTGGCATTGAATTTTTCTCTGTTCTCTTCTGCAAGCTAAGAGCCTATTTCCAGAAAAACTTTTGGACCAAATCTTCTCCAGTAAAGTCAAATTCCAATTTGAATGGCTCAGAGGTTGCCCGAACTAAGTAGATTTTAATGATTTAATCAAGCTGTAGGGGGAAAAAATAATAAAAGTGTCACATTTGTATTCAGAAGAACTAATCACAGTAAAAAAATATAAGTAAAAACTTTTTGCTTTTTTAGCATTATTCATTCAATTTCAGTATTTTTGTTAACTGTGTAGGCTACAGCTTTGTTTTCTTGTTCTGCTTTCTGATTGGAGAACCAGCTTTCTCTGCTATTTGCTGTTACATGCCTACTAGTAATGCCCACTTACCTGGTTCTTCTGGAAGACACCAGTTGAATTACAGATATATCTACTTTTAAGTTTTGCACAAAGAAAACATGAATTTTTAAGGTAGGGGAGGATATTTCATGTTGCATAAACTAAATGCAAGCTGTTCTAAATTTAGTGGTACTGGGAAAACATCTCACATGGAGAGAATCAAAGTGTCAATATTAATTCTACACTACAGTGGATCAGCAGTAGAAATTATGTTTCGTACACAAGTCTCATCAGGTATTTCTGTTGTTCTGAGTACACAGAAAGGGTCAGAGTTGCCTTCCTTGTTTTGGCATGAAGCTATTAGATGTCTGGAAGATAAGGTCTCAAAATGCTGAAGTGCTGTTTATCTAACCTACAAAGAATTGCCTGCTTATTCTTAAAAGATAGAGAAGAAAAAAGAAAAAATGGAAAAAAAGAATAGGATAGGATAGGGCTTTCCTGTTATATTGAATATTTGACTCAAGAGCATGAAGAAATTAACAGTCCTTTTCATATTTCCTGATACATCAGATACTATTGATATTTTTTTTCCAAATCTTAATGCTACTATATCAGTCAAATATTATTTGGCATCTTTTTACATAGGTGAGGAGGGGCACTTTGGAATAAGCACCAATTGCTGTGATTTTATTCCAGCTCTTCAACTCATTTAGGGTTGTATCAACTTTCTGCTTTCTTTCCCCCTAACCTCCATTTCCTCATCCTCAGCCCTCAGAAAAAACAAGGAGGAAGAAGAGGTTCAGGTTGTGAAGCCCCTCAGGTCTATGCTGATAACTGGGCATTTAATTAGATTCTTTTCACGTGAGCAAACTGCTTTGCCTGTTAGGGGAGATCTCCTTGTACAGCAGTGTATTAAAATGACAAAGCTGAATTTAATATAAAGAATTATATTGCTCATCTGATTTAGTTTGTTGTTTTATTTAGGAAAGCATGAGAAAGCTCAATTTTAATTTGAGGCAACCTTTCCCTATGTCTCTCTTTGATTCTGCTATAAAGCAAGCAAGCAGCTTTGGGCCCACATATCAAAAAAGGATCAGACTTCATTCTAAACCTGCTCCACTCTCCTTCCCACTTTCTCTGCTGGTACTAAGACTTCACACTGAGATGAACAAACAGCTGTTGGAATTTTTATATTGAAAGTTCTTCATTTGTGGATAAGAGAATAATGAGGGCCAATTAGTTATTCTTTCTCTATCTGCTACATGTTTGGAAGTTGGCTTTATTTTCCCAAATGCTGAATGCCACTGCTAACAGATTTATTCCAACCCTTGATCAAACCTAATTCCTCACTGAAGCAAAGACACCATTTCTCACCATGCAAGCAACTGAAGAGTGGTGCCTAAGAACACAGCCCCTCCTCCAGTGAACTTTGATGTAACAGAACGGCAAGGTTCTGAACTTCAAATAATGAGGGAAAAAGAGGAAAAACATCAGAGTAGAAGAAATAGAGAAGAGTTGGCTACAAAGAGATGTATCAGACAGATAAAGATTGGTTGGGGAAGGAGTACAAATGTAGTAGCAACAATAAACAAAAAAGGAGGTGGACTGAAAAGGCAAATGCAGAAGTAGTGAGCAGAAGCAGGACAGGGGCATGAAACCTGTGTGAAAAGGGACAGCAAAGTCTCAATTTAACCCTCACTTGAAGTTCACTGAAGAAATGGAGAGTAGGATACATTTCCAGGCAGAGCTTGGGTGATTTAGTGAAGCTCTTATGGCAATAATGATAGATGTATTTTTACATCCAAATGTCTCAAGCCAACTAAGTTACCACTATACCATTAATAACAACAAGCAATTAAAAAGAACAGCAGGTTACAAATACCAAGCATCAAACCAGGGGAAAAAATACAGGACCATTATGAGAAAAATAAAAGTATAGGTTGTCAGGTCAGTATATAGCCTCTCCAGATAAAAAGTTATAGGGCTGGAGAAAAATGTGGCCTGACATTAAATGACTATGAGGTGATTAACATCAGTGAGAACCAAAAAATACTTGTAAAGCTCAGAGGAAATCTGAAATGTGATATGAAAAACATGCCTGTAACAGCAAGAGATAGGTGGCTGACCACTCTAAGACATTAGCCTTTTACTAAGACATAATCTATAAATAACTGACAGGACTGCATTTGGTGGCTGAATTACTCTCCAAAAGGCCCACTGAGTTTTCACTGTGTGTCAGTTCATTTGAACAAGAAGAGGTAGGGAAAAACAGAGGAACTCAGGAAGAAAGAGAGGAAGACCCAGCCCAACCCTACATATAGTGCTGTGTGTACATGCACAAGGTGCTTAGCAGTCACTGAAACCAAATTTATTGAAGCCATGTGCTGCAAAATGGGCAGAATGGGTTAAAAACCATGAGATTTAACTGAGTGCATGGCTGGAAGTCTGCACTGGGCGGTTTCCCCTCAGAGGGTTTCTCTGTAACAAGGAAAGTGAGTATTTCAATTTTTTTTAAATGGAGACTGAGATTTTGATGCAGCACTGTCATTTTGGGGACTCAGGTTGAAAAAGAAGTACTGAACATTGTGAGGCTTGTGATCAAATTGTGAAACTGTGAAACCTAATTTACCCAAATGAAATGGGGGACACAAAATTAATTCAGATAAATGAGGATTTTGAATAAGCAAGGGACTATTTAGTGCTTTTAACACACATCCTGGGACATAACCTCATTACAGATCAGGAATGTTGTGCTGTGAGTTTGTGTCAGAGTGGAAGTGTCACTGACACAACAAATAAAACCAAAAATATCCTACTCCCTGATCGCTTATTTTGTGTTTCCATACACACGCTACACAAGCCTGAAGAATAATTAACACTGCTGAGAAGAAGCAGCAACAGTGGATGAGTCTCACTACAGCAGACCTCTCATCATAGCAGAAATACAAATGTACTAGTTATCGTAACTGTGTTATGTTAAGTAGACCTTTGCCCCACATTATTGTAAGTTAGAGGAGGGAAAAGGGAAAAGGAAGATGATATCAGCATTCTTGATGATATTTTATTTATCCGCACACACTGTTGACACAGTTGAAGAATAAGCAGAAGAATGGAAGGAGACATGCAAAACACTTGCAGAAACAGATTTTTTTACATTTTGTCAGGAACAAAACCACTGCCAGTGAAGACAGCCATCCCTTTTACAGAGCAATCTCAGGCATTAATGCCCACAAAAAAGAAAAAAAAATTAAAGTATTTCTACAGCTATCTTGTGGAATTATAAAGATGCTGTGGACATTTTTGTTGTGGGCAAATTTTTAATTTCTTAACTTTATGAAACAATTTTACCAAGATGTTAGCAGGTTCGCGTAAGCTATCATTTAAATATTGTATACCCTGACTTTTCGTAATAGAGGCCAGCTCCACAGGATTTTGTTTCCATCATTAACCTCTTAATATTAAGAAATAAAAGCATTTCTTAACAGAATGGTACAAGATATGCATTTAACTTGCCTTGTCTTTTTTTTTTTTTTTAAAGCTGGAGGGCCATCCTTTAGAAACCCTGATGCTGTTTAAAACAAAGCATCTTCATCAGAAACCTCACAGGCAGCAAGTTTCTCTACTTACTTGGCATGTTATGCTTACTTGTCAGTCTTTCTCCAAACAAAGTGGGGAAAACAAGCATATGAGATGCACAGATGTAAAGCAGATAGAATATATCCCCCAGCCCCTTTGATTGCTTCCTTCACCTCTCTCAAGAAGCAATTTTAAATGTATTAAACCTGGAGGTGAGCAGAGGGATTTAACACTAGGCAGGATTTGAACAACAGAAAATAAGGTCAAGGAGGAGTATTACCCCTCTAGTTGTATTTGGAAAAACAGGGGCATTTTGGAAGTAGAAAAAAAAACCAGGGCAAACTCACTTGCTGTGCTCTGCATCACTCTGACCAGCAAGAGCCCACTGTTAGATTTTGCAATGCATTTTGCTAGGTGAAGCATGCAGATTTTGATCCCAATACACTTTCACAAATAAGCAACATATTTTGTTGATATTCATTTCTGTTTGATTGCTGGACTTGATAAATGACATGGCAGCAGAGAAGAAGAAAAATTGCTGTGTTAAATCCTTGAAAATTATACAGCAGAAAAGGTGGGCAGCCTCTGTAGTTCAGCTGGGCACCAGAAGCCAAAGATCAGAACAGGAAATAATAGCTGACGAGGAATACCTGCCGAGCAGCAAGGAAACTGAGGTGGGGCAACTGAACTGAAAGGCACATTTGTGAGCCATCTATCCACCCCCTTCTCTTTCCAACATTTTATCTATGTGACTGACACACCCCTTCTCTTCCCTCACCCCAAAAAATTAAAAGACAACAAGCTGGCTATAAGGAGACAAAAAAAACCAACTTGAAAATTAGTTATAGCAAACAGAAAGTTGGCTGATACACCAAAATACCAGCATTTCTCAGGAAATAAACCACTTCGAAGGTCTCAGTAAAAAAATGATAATAGCAGGGAAAGTCCAAATTAAAGTTGTTTCTTTGCCATTAATTCACTCTGTTGGTAAGCTATTACCTCATGTATAGTGCATTATCTTTGAATGACACATTGTGTGCCCTCTGTGCCTGAATCAAAACTCTGTCACATCACGGTAAGTCAAATATGCCTGCCAAACAACAGGTATCACCATTAATTCCATGAGAGGCCCTCATGAAAGAAGTGCAATGTTGCATGGCCAAGGTTTCAGTGATATCTCTTCCCAGCAGCGCAAAACAAATCAATGCTGGAAGAGAAGAGTTTGCCTACAATCCTGAACATGTGTTTGCCTTTGCATTAGAAAAACAGCAGAGAGCTAGCTAACACTGCTAATAACACTGCAATGGTTTCAAGCATGGGGGAAATACAATAGGGTTCATGCAACAAGAAACAAATGTCCCTCCTTAGGTCATTTTACCTCTGATAATAAGAAGAGTGCACATGGAGCACTGACTGATTTCAGCCAGGCGGACACCAATAAAGCACACAGACTTCCGTGTTGAGTAAGATGCACGTTTTGCAGCGTATTTTTTAAGACGCCACATGAATGATACATGCAAAAGCAGTTTGATTTTTCAAACCTAGTGACTGCCATTGGAAGCTGGGTGTCCATCTTCATTTACACACTTTTCAGAAGGATAATTCACCTCTCTTCAGTGGCACTGCAGAAGCAGCGCTCTTCTTGCCCCTCTGCTCCCTGCCCATGCATGTCATTCCCCCAAGCCCCCTCACTGCTTTCACCCAAATATAAATAAAAAGGAAAATCTGCTTCATTACATTTGCTAGCATTAATTGATGTTTAAAAAAGTCTGTTAAAAATAAAGCCCAGCAGTGACATTTTTCTTTGCTAAAGCACAATAGCAGCACATTACAAACATTACAAAAAGGTCCCCTGGTAGGATTGTGAAGTTCCACTCTGGCAGTAAAATGCATCTACTGTATGTTCCCTGATTTTTTTTTTTTATTTATTTTTTAATGCAGGATAGGTCACAAATGCAGATAAAACTCCCTGTCTCAGCAGTGGGGTTGCAATACTGAATGAGAGAACTGGATGGACACTGTATTTTTAGCATTTGTTTTACCCCGGTTAAATAAGTGATCCTGTTTACTGGTGGCAATGACGCTCACAGCTATTCAATTCCAGCTTGGCATTTTCCCTATGGCTGCACCTCTCTTGCTTTTGCATGGGTTGGGTGGTTCTGAAGGATGCAACACTTCGTGCCCAGAGGTCCTGTTGACATTTTAGAACAATGCATTCATCAGGCTGCTGGTCTCCTGAGGTACAACCGGAGCAGCAGAAAAACTAAGGAACCATAGAACCCAGCCCACTCACCCATTCTCCAAGAAACCTCTGCCTATGCCAGCTGACATACTGGTTTCTGGGAAAACAGTCTCAAGCCAAGTAAAAGACAGCATTGCCTTCAGGGAAGGTGAGTACAGATGCTAAATTAGGCCTGGCAGGGTTGCAAAAGTGGGGAGAAATAGAAACAAAGGGGTCAATTGTTTTCATGTCTCTGGTGTTGCCTACCAGGATAAATATAACCTCTCTTCTCCTGCCTCTCACTGTAATCAGGGCCTGAGAATCTACAGAATCAGGCCCCTAATCCTGCTGCTTGCATAAGCTTTGCCAAATCCTTGATGTCCAGTCACTTGAATCTTCTTACAAACATATTTTTCTAGACCATCTGAAAATGCCTGAGAGCAAAAGAGATGTGGGCAAGTAAGTGATTCTCTGGTTGTAACCTGTCTGAGTTTGAAGAAATGAGAAGAACAGCAGAATATACTGTCACCTGGCCTTTTTACCCATTCCTCACAGCTCACACTATATTCCAGGCAGGTGGCCCTAGCCCAGAGAACCTCTCTGTGTGAGGACAAGCAGCCAGAAAAGAATGTGACTGGGAATACGGAATAAGGCACACTTATTTGTGCCCTTTTTTCTGAAACAAATAGTCTCTCCAGGCAAGCATGGCAGAACTTAGATGTTGAAGAGGACACAAAGCTGGACAAGGTAGAGCTGTGCAGGGGTCCTGACAGCATTTCTTCAAAGCACAAGAGCCCTGTGACAAAAGATAATGGGACATTGGCTCTGACTCCAGAAATAGGTGTTCAAAGCTGTGAGCTTTAGAGGAGCACAGACGTAGGGATAAAGGAATCTCAACAAGGGAGCATAAGCAGGGTTAGATAGAAATCTTTGAAATGATCACAGGATGCTTATACTTGAAAAAGAGGTAAAAGTAACACAAATATATGTAAGTAAACCACATTAAATCAGTATCCAAAACCAGCGTGGTGGCTGCAGTTGTCTAGTCTGAGGAAAAACAGCGTGGTTAAAGTGAAATATGACTTGGCTTCTAATAAGAGTACTGGCTGTAGAGGTGGAAAGAAATGGAGAGATCTTTGAGATGATGAGAAGGAAAAAGCAGTGGGATTTAGAGATGGGAATGGGTGGATTAACGGAGCAAAAAGGAGCCAAAAATAATAGTGGAGGAATATTGAGAGAGAACATTACTGACAGGTGTCTGCTAGTTATAATTATGTATCTCTTCTAATGCCAGTGTTATATTAGACTCTATCTTAACACAGATATTATTTCTGTCTTTGAAGCTCCTAATCAAAAGAGAAGAAGAAATACTTTCTCTCTTTTACAGGACTTAACAATCAAGCAGTGAATGAAGTACGCTAAAGAGAGAGAAGCTGTAAAAAGAGCAATATGGATACATGTGTATTAATAAACGATACATGCATATGCATTTCAAATTGCATACAGAAATGATGCTTGAACTGCTACTTAAGCAGGATTACTCCTGAAACCATAGCTGGAGCAAGTCTCTAATATCAACGTGAATGAGGAGGAGTAGGCATTTTTCCCCTGATCTGAGCCTAATGGGGCTGCATGGGAGAAGAGGTGATTTTATGTGAAGCTGGTGAATACTTTTTTATAGGAAACTGCAGTCAGCTTGATTGTTGTGTTTTACCAGCAAAATAACTGCAACTGCAACCAGCTACAATTAGGTACTTAGCAATGTGTTAACAGGTAACACAAAAAAATGAAATCCAGTCAAGGCAAGCTGAACTTTGATCCTCAACCTATCTTTTTCAAAGCAGCACCAAGGGACTATGTTTCTTTCTTAGTAGCTTTCACACTGATACTATCACAACAATTAGTGCTTTTGAGACATGCTGGTGGGATTGACAGCTGGCTGATGACACAGCACAGCCTGGAGACTGCCATTAGATCATCACTATTGACAGGTTATCTGCTTGCTCCTCACCACTGAAAAGTTATTCTGTCTTTTGGCAGCTGCAACTTACCTTTTTTTTTTTAAATGAAAATACGATTTTGTTTTACTCACACCTAAACTGATAACACAACTGCCCCCAAAATGTGTTTCACAAGGAGCAATCCCGATGCTTTACTGCCATCATTACAGACACCCTGCAAATATTTTTAAGGCAGATTTTCTCACTACCATATGGAAAAAAATGCTGGAAGAGAATTTTCATTAATCCTTTTAACTGCTGTGTAAGCTGTGAAAAAGTGAGCGTGTGCATACATACGCACGGATGTGTATTTGTCTCCATGTGAAATTTACAAATCTAAACTAAGTTGCAGGGAGCTATGGTGAAGACCAGTAACTGTAGTAGGGGGAGAGAATCCCAGCTGTACAGAAGGAGAAGATGAACACAAGTTACCCAGGATCAAAAACAAGCAAACCATTCTGCATGCACCAGAAAGTAAGAAATGGTAGCTTTCCCCAGATTTGTGTCTCCCAGTTGATTGACTGTGTCCAAGAATGTACATGCATGGTCTCTCCTAGGCCCTATTTTTCCATTCTCTTCTACAGAATCTGTAATATTTAGGAAGGGCTGAATCTCAGCATATGATTTTTCCCGTCTGGGAACATCATACAGATTATTGTCTTCCACTCAACTGCATTCTCACTAAGTCTAGAAGTACAGCTGTCTTTAAGCCCTCTCTCCTTCTGTGACATGAATAAACAGGGATGACTGACACTCAGAGAGTCAAGTACTGTGGGTATGTGACTCCTGCATAATGTGGTACCCTGAAGAGACAGGGTCATACATACTCTGAGCTTTCTGGCTTTATTAGTAACATAAACAACAGCATTTTAAATATATATAATTTAACTACTTATCACTTTGGGTTAGGTGTGGGGAAGAAAAACCTCTGCTGTCCCAGATGCCCCAAAGACTGTCCCTCTGTTGCCACCTATATATGTAAGTCCCAGCCAGTGCTGAGCAATCTGGCTGATCCCAGGTGACCCCAGTACTCCTTGCCAGACTTCACTTCACAGCACAGGGGGAAAAAAATCCCAAACAGAGCATGTTCTTCACAGACAGCCTGGCTGCCATGCTCTGAGCTCACCTGCTGTAAGACTTGGGATATGAAGTCACTCTTAGCAGGCCAGCATGCAGTGATTTACCAAGCAAGACAAGTGTATTTCCTTTGCAAAGTGAGCATTCAGAGTGTCTTTGCAAGCATTTGGGGCAGGGGCTGCTTTCTGCACATCTCTGTGCTATCACTGCATGCTGGTACTGGACTCCACACAAAACTGCAGTACATTCCCAGAGTGCTGGTTTGGTTTTCCCTACCAATACAATAAAGGAAGCCAAACCACGGGATTCTTCCTGTATTGTCCACAATGCCTCGTGATCACACTGAGCTCCCAATGGATACCCAGCATCTCACACAAGGCTCTGACACTCTGCTGAACAAGGCCCTCACAACAGACTCCTGACTGACCCTCCTGCTTTCCAGGACCTCAGAATGGGGCTACCCATGATAGAAGAGCTACAGAGAACACTAAAAAGACAAAAGCCTGAAGCAGCAAAATGCTAAATCAAAACAGGCCATGGGCACTGGCCTCTGCTATTAGTTATGGATATGAGGCACTGTTTCATGATAATGCCTTAAGTAAAATCTCTTCAGTAGAATGAGACACTTCTTTCTGTGGGGAGTGGGCAGGGAGCTAAAAAATGGCTAATGACTTTCAAAAATATTATAAAAAAAGTCTCTATCTATCTATATGGATAAAGAAAAGTCTAATGCTTTCTAATTTGGAGAAAACATCTCATGGAAGACACTAGACAGTAGCTAGGGGCCTCTGACTGATGGCTCTTGGGTCTTCTCCATACCTTTGATCTGCATTATGAAATGTTAATGTCCACCACGTCAGGACGTGTTACATAAACATACCCTTTCTCTAACTGCTCGGTCCTGCCCGTTTCAACTTCCATTCATATTATCCATTTATATTTAAATGCTGACTTGGAGCTTATACCCAGAAGCACTGACATTTTTTAACAGGAGCAGCTAAACTAGGGTAAACTGCTAAATATAATTTATTGATGATAAAGAGCTTGGTTCAGATTAAATTCCAGCAATTTAATAATGAACACATTCACATCCTGCATCCGGAATATGTATATGTATGTGTTTTCCCCTCCTCATTTAACTGGGAGAAGGGGGTCTCGGAATCTGTGATTTCCTGTTGATTAGATGTGAAGCAACCACAAGCACATATTTTTGATATCTCTATTAACAGACTGTTCATGTCTAACTGCAAAACTTGGTTGCACTTCTCTCAACATCTTTGCCCAAGACAGACCAGTAAACACAATTCCTCTCTCTATAATTAGCCTTTTCTCTAAGGGCCCTGAAGTAAGTCTGCATGCCGTAGATTTAATATCCAGTGCTATATCCATATGTGCTGCCCTTGCCTGGTCCCAGAGCATATAAACTCCCCTATTAGCAGCCTTGACTGCTTAATTATGCAGATTTTTTTTGTACCCGCCTGCCTGTAAAATTACTGTGTCTAACCTTTTTTTTCTCCCTCCTCTTTGCACCATGCTGGCCATTCTAATGAAATCGGCATAGGGGAAAGGGTCTGATTTGCAGTTATGGAGGCTGGATCGTACTGGCAATCTGTCCTTAGTGGGAGTTACAAAAGAAGTCAAATGCCTTCATCTGGTTCTCCCCTCTCATCCCCAAGGTGATTGAGTTCACTTCCTGATGCTTCCCAAGTTTTCCTCGGGCTGTCCAATCAGCGCATCCACCAGGGAGCCCAGCCTAGCTTGCAACAGTCTCCGTATCTAGTTACAGCCCCACCAGGGACAGTCAACTATCCACCCCCAAGCCTTCAGATGAAAACCTTTTCTAACAAGGCCGCCCAGCGCCAATGAAATAACACACATCTGCATATCCACTGGGTCCCATGTTTCTTGTGCTCATGGATTATGTATCTTGCAGCCTCTAATAAAGAAATGCAGTTCTTTGTTTAATGTTTATCTTGTGCTTGTTAAGCAAATGCTAATGTTGTATCAGAATGCTTTAGTGCTATTTGGGTTTTTGGTGATTTACTACAAGACAATCTGCTGTGAAGTAAATTTAGAGGGGAGGGGGAAGGAAAAAAAAATAACATTCTGGCTTATAGGGAGTGAGAGAGAGAATGGTTTGACAGAGAAGGAGCAAGAGGCAGAGGGAAAGACGGAGAGCGCAACAGCTCCCCGTACGACTTCCCTAACCCCCGGCTGACATGCCCACTTCATCACTAGCCAGCCCAAGACCTGGAGGTACAGAATCAACCCACTATGGTTTCCAAAAGGGATGAGATGATAACTTCCCCTTCAGTGATAAGGTAAACAGTGTCCTGAAGGGTAAACAAAAAATAAAAAGCCCCTTTTGTTGTCTGCCTTTGTGCCCTGATGGTTAGCACTGTGCTGTGTTATTCACAGACCACAGGGAAGCCCTAGATTTAATTGTTTATGCCTGGCTCTGCTAGAAATAGGCAAAAGAGAATATGAGATATTCAGAACCCCCATCTTCAAATTATTTTTTCTTCCCTCCCCCCTTAGGGAGGGGAAGAGAGGAGATTTGGAAGCTGATGAACAAATGAATGTCCTCTATTTACCCTTTGGCAAGACAGAATATAGACATCCACAGTGCTAAGTGCTCCTGTTAAGTCTCCACTCAATTCCTTCAACACTGTTTTGAAAGAAGATGTAAGTTCTGGAGTTCTATTTATTTTTCTTCTACAAATGAATCAGGGTCAATAAAATGCAGATCTCCAAAAGGATGAGACTTGAGTACTAACTAGAAATGCAACTGCCCACATCCCCCCCCTTCCACACCACAATATAGTTTTTAGCAACCAGCTTCTATCACAAAATCAGTTGATTTTAAGGTCTGCATGAAATAAGGTTGCACAGGGCTCCCCGGGTCAAACCACAATTACAGCTTAAAACAATTTCATGGATGAACAATTCTGTACCTTCAACATGAGGGAAGCCCAAAAGATAGTGATGGATTTCAGTTTGGAGATATCTTCTGGAATCACAAAGGTATTGTGCAGTAAGACAGTAGACTACTGTTTATTCCCTTTGCACACACATGCATCCTGAGCACAGGAGTATCCCATGAATATCCCATGTGTGCTCCTGTTCTCTGAGCACACCTTGTACCCTGCTGTCCCAGAGTGTGACAGAACATGAATGCATCAAAGTGCTACACCTACAGATGTATACAATTACTAACTGCAAACACTCAACATTTGCAAATCTGACATCGTTTATTCTGAAAGAGGAAACTGGCACTGGAGTAAGCTCGTGTGCAGTTTTCTGGACTGAGAACAATGGTCACTGAAAGTCTTCAATACAAAAAAAGAAAAGTATGAGAAATGGTGAGGTGAAATTATGTAAGCTTTTCTGCCCTGTCCCCTTTTTAAGTGCCTTGATTTTAATTTCAATTAGTAAGAGGGACTCAATTTTTTGAACCCATTCAAACCTCTATGTTAGCTGCTGAAACTGCTGATAAAATGTGCCTCTTCATAAACACCAGCTGGATACTTTGGTGCTATTTATTTAGAAGGAGCTGAATTCTTATTTTGAACCTAAAATCTATTATCATCAACTAGCTTAATCTAAGATCATATTTGCTCTATTAAAGTGGAGGAATCCGTCTTCCATTAGCAGCACTCTAAGTGGCTGAAGAACACAAGCATCCTGTGTTTTTCTTCCATTGCCTTCTCCTTTCCCTGCTTTTCTTCATCCAAATGGAGTAAATTTTCATCCAAGTGGTATACTTAACTTTTTTGTATTTGGCGTATTACTAAACAAAGCCATTGTAAGCTCCACACACTCTGCTAATGCACCATTTATTACTAGATACAATTCAAGGTCTTGACTGCAATCTTTTAAGGCCCCTAATGACCTAGGGTTGGGCTGCATTTGAGACTTTCTCTCCATGTAGACTCCACCAAGAAAATTGAGCTCAATAGGAGCAGCAAACCTGACAGTGTTCCCATTTAAATCCTTCAGAGCAAGGGAGCTTCTCCATAAGCTGACTGTAGAATCCGTATCTGACCTGCTGACTTCAGCCAACTCTACACAACAGCATCATCACCATGAACTGGCAGCATGGAAACCCTGTCAGAGACTTCATTTCCCTCCTGCAGTCTCCATCAAAGCTACCTTTGGTAATCACTACAGCTGAGAACAGTGCTCAGCATAAATTAAGAAAGAGGCTCAAGGACACAATGAGTCTGTGGTGTATGTGTCTATGCTTGACCTTAAATACTGGAAATCTTCAACCTCCAGCCTGTGTTTGATAAAGAACAGCCATTATAAATAGGAGGCTTGACCTAGTGACTAGGATTTGTGTACAGATCACCTTACTGCAATGGTAAAGTCATCTTCACTAACCAGTCTGTGTTTTTCCAGTTTCCACACCAACAGATTCTTATTAGACATCACTAATGCACGTGCCGCTGATAGCCTGTAGTTCCCCTTGTATAGCTAGTCGTGTTTTTTGTCTGTGTGGTGAGACAGCAGCAGATACAGAGACGGAGATGTAACATGCTCCTTTGTTACATGCCAACAATCCCTGTCTCTTTTTTTTTTAAGCATCTGAGAGTTGTACAGATATTTTCCAGAAGCATTTAAAAAGCATCTCTTAAAAGTTGAAATTGACTGCTATGGATCTAAGCAGGAAAACTGCATAGGTATCAAACCATAGTAGTGATGAAGCTGTATCCTAAATACCCCTAAGTACCTGCTTGTCTATTTTGTCTTGACAGATCATATCATAGAATCATTGAAAATAGAGTTGGAAGGGACCTTAAAAGGTCACCTAGAGCATCCCCCTGCCTTAAGGCAGGATCAGCTATGCTGTACAATTTAGATGACCTCAAACTAACGAAGCGGAAAGGATGATAGCTAAAATGCCAGTGGATTAAGCCCAGTTCTGAATGTATTGATTACAAGGAAAAGAGCATTTGAAATCTGCTGTAACTGTGCAAGAGTCAAAGAAAACAGGTGGTTAACAAGCTGGTTAATCCAGGTTGTTTGCTGCAGGTGATGGAGTCAAGTGTTTCTGACTGTGAAGAATTATTTTCAGGATCTAGTCAGATCCAGACAGGTTTCTTGTGGCTGTGCAGGCTCTAAAGGAGATATAGGGGTGTTTGATAGCTACCTGTCAGAGTCGATTTGCAAGAGTCACCATGAAGTCTTGAGTAATAGTCTCTAAAAATAATGAGTCTTTTCTGCTTGAATTTCAGCCTGTGATGTTTCCCGAATTTCTGGAAGTGACAAGACACACACAATACAGCCTAAGAGTCAAATCCAAGTGTCTCCTACGTAAGGAACTGCTGATCTCTCAATGTAAGATACCAATGACCTAACTATGACAGAGGAGAGGGAGTTTGGATCCAAAACTTGTTACCTTTGACATTTACCATCAATTCTGGGACATTATTGAGGGAAGATTCATGGGGTGATTCCCCTCCGCTCCTGACCCGATAGGTCACAAAGGCCTTCACTGCAAGATTCTGCTCTGTCATCAATGATGGCACTGGCTTTAAGTGCAAAGGGAGAACCAGGAGACAGGTAGGAAAAGCAACATGAATCACATCATATTCAGGTACCAGAGCAGACAATTCTGAAAAATTCCATCTCTTCTGATTTGAACTGGGAAAAGTGTTTTACCTAAGCATCTCATAGGTCCTCATTAACAGGGCAAAGATGCCGGCTAAAGCTCCACACAAATAAACCATGATAATTCTGCACTTCAAGTAACAAGAAAAAAAAAGTGGAAGTACACTGGCAAACAATTATTAAGGCTTACCTTCTAAACAGGTTTATTTGGAGAATAATTGTCTGTACTAGCTATTTGGGTCATAGTGACTACGAAGATCTCTTCCCATCACTTTTGCTTAGCAGGAAGACTTATATTTTCACAAGCATATGAGCTGATAGAGATGCTATCTGCCTTTGCCCCTGGAAGTAAAATATTTGCACCTATGGGGCTTTCACTGCAGGCCCATGCAGTAACTGCAGGTACTGTAGACCATAATCCTTGGAGAACTAGAGTGCCTGACTACTGACTTCTAGATAAAATTCAGCATGTTGGTTTTAATTTTTAAAGCCTTAGCTGGTTTGAACTGAGAGATGATACTTTTCTTCTTACAAAATGTGACAACCGTGGCCAGAAATGCTCAACTCACCAGGACTATTGTGGCACAACCAAGTGAATACTAATGCCAGGAGGTTTTGTTCAGGGATTTGTAGATTTAGACTTTGTTATCCGAATGAGTTCAACAAGACTGCAATCTGGTTGCTTCTGGAAATGGCCTTCAGCGAGAAGCTGGTTGACAATTAGAAGGGTTCACATGGAAAGTCTGTAGGACAAAACTTGACTGGGTAATGTTCTGGAACTGGGAAAGGGCTAAGTGGTTTTGTTAAATATTTAGTAAACTTCATTATACTTTTGTGCCATGAAACAGAGAGCAGCACAAAATCAATTAATTAAAATAGAAATAGTAAGGTCAAACTTCAGAATGGCAGAGCAGCCTCACAGGAAGAAATCCTCCCTTACCCACCTCACTCACATTTACAACACTGAAGAATCAGCAGATTGCATGACAAGATTCTCGTTGCTGGTTTCTGAAGTGACAGAGATAGTCTGCAGGATGGGCTAAAGTGAACTGTGCAATGTAAAGGAGGAAACACAATTATTGACCGATCTCCTCAAACCCTCAAGTACAAGATATCAGAACTCAGTGATACAGTGTAAAAGCTTGTTAATGATGATGGAACCCCTTTGGTCATGCTGACAGCTTCAGAAATGATGAGACAGTACTTATCAGCACCATTTGTATGAGTGTCAATGTCTCTGCACATATATTTATGAACGCATCTTCTCTGTTGTCCCAGTTTTTGGCAGATTCTTGGAGAACCTGAGTAGGATGGGTGGTTTGTGGAGTGTGCCAAAGTGTGGTAGGAGGTACAGTATTGTTGGGAGGTGATATTAGGTGGCCCTTCATGGGTGTTCCAAAAGGAAAAAAGAAAAGAGCTGCAAACCCTAAGCCACAATGTTGGAATCAGAATTTTCTGAGGGTACATTACAGCAAATGCAACTTCTTTCAGCTGTGTAAGACGTGTCAGAGAATGGCAATCAACATTGTGACAGTTCTTTTGTTTTTAGCTGAGTATTTTTTTTAAAAAGACTACAGGCTCACTGCATTATTTGAACTCCGTTCAGTCTTAAAATACATGCTCTCCCATGCATTTTTCTTCCGATCTCTGATGGGTCAATCTTGGGGTTTTTTTTAATTTAAAAGCCCTATCAAATAAGGTTTTTCCCCCCCCTTTCTTCTGAAAGTTAATATTGGGGTTGAGGGCCAAACAATATAATGATGCAGTATTACTTGCATTATTCCTGAAGCTATTTGATTTTGACAAGCCCACATTTGGTAATTAACATGAGAATGCCCCCTTGGGCTGTTCTCCTGTTAGCTAAAATATCTTATAAATTACTGTAATAAAAGGAAAAAGTGAACACACTGCCTGTCAATGTTTCAACTTATCTAGCAGGAAGAGAAGACAATGCCATGATCTGGAAACACGCACACGCCAAATGGATGCATAAATTACACTGTCTATGCCCATCTGAACCAGTCACCTGTCTGTCAGTGAAAAATACACACATAATAGTGTGTAGGAAAAGAAAAGTGCATTACTATTTGTATGGTATTTCTGTAGATATGGAACAGCATCTCCCCCAGTCCACAGAGGTATTTCTAGCCCATTACCAGACAGAACAAACTGGTAGTTTTTTCAGTAGAGGTGGTCACCAATGTGGAGTGTGTCAGATGGCAAGATTCACCTCTTCACCTGTTCTGTTAGAGGTCGTGTCCATGGGGCTGCCTATACTTGGTGCCATTGGAAATCCTGCTCCAAATAGTCTGAATGCCCTGTGTCTACTGCTAGTTTTGCAAATACACCCTTCTGGTGCTTTGAACTCAGAGACCAACAGCCCAGCAGCTAGACTTACATGGCAATTTCTGCTGTCCTGTCATCTGTGGTATAATAACATCCTGCAGCAAACATAAAAATCCACTGCTAACATCAAATGTATTCAAAACTGGGCACAAATATAAACCACGCAAACACACCCTGCATATCCCAATGCAGCAGGCTGAATGCCCTTACACAACCTGTTCAAAATAATGGAATTTGACATGAAAGAAAGTGCCTTGTATAATACTTTCTGGCAGGTACAATATTTTCCTTTATTTATGAATGCAGGTGCTGGCAAAAAAATAGAAATGAGTGAAGTTTTTTTTCCTGGAAACATATTTTATATTTTTTTCTCTTCTGATTGCAGAACTCTTAATGCAGAAGAACAGACAAACTAGGGGGCAAAGAAGTCTATGCTTTATACAGGGCTTGTTCAGTCTGTGTATATGGTTGTGAAACTGGAAGTACAGAGAATGAACAAAACAGACAAACTGACAAAGAACTCACATGACTTCTTAAAGGATTTACTTCTTTCCAAAAGAAAGCATTAATTAAAAGAACCAAACATCCTGAAATAATCTCTGTGACAACTTATTTTCTAGGCTGTTTTGATCAAAGATTTGCCACCTTCACTAATATAAAGTACCAGATAGCTGCAAGAGCAATAGTTTTCGAGTTCGATCCTTGAGGACCCTTTTTATTTTCCTGTTAAAGGCCTTGCAAAATCAATGCCTATAAATCGTAGACTTATTGATAAAAATTCTGGGGCATGCAACTGAATGTAGATCAAAAAGTGCCTGTGTTTAATCCATTGCAGACATAATTTGCTACTATTGCTGAATTTTAAAAGGATCTGATCCAAAGCAATGTCACGTTCCCAGCTCTGTGCCATAGCCTACTGACACTTCATCACAAATATGACTGCATTTTCCTTGTGACAGCTGGGACACAACACAAGCCAGCTGATCCAGTTCCTCCTGGAAAGTGCAGGACAATGCAGGAAGCTTGTTTGTCCCAAGCATACTGTGCAATTTTATACATCAGGGCTGCAAAGTTATTAAATGCAGCTTACTAAAACTTACAAATGACCATTTCACCTTTGCTTTTTCTACAGCAGGCAAAAACTTAAGGAACAATTCTCTTCTGGATGAGTTTTCCAATGACTCGATGCTGCAGTCACCAGGTCAGAGGTAATGAGGGCTGCACAGCTTACAGTGCCACAGCTCCAGCTTGGTTAGATCAATGGCCTACAATTACCTACAAACAAGTCAGACACCAATCAATGGTTTGTTATTTCCTGTGCGAGTTGTGCAGGGAAACTTTGCTAGGTCAGGAAAATCACAGTGGAGGCAACGGCTGCACCTGCTTTCAGTGCCTATCATGCCAAAACACCTTATGAGTAACCTTGAAGATCCTGTAATATGGTTAGAGGCCACAGGGACAATCTGGGTTCCTCAGACGAGCCTGGTTTCTCTGGCCTGGCATCAGGTCCAAAGGCTACTTTGACATTATAGACTGGAAAACCTAAAGGATGCTAATGAATAAAAAGAACATAGTTCAAACCTCAGAATGTAAAATTCCAAACCAGGGCACATCATGGCACCACAGCACAGCCTAGATCTGAAGTTTTATTTTTACAGCTATCATGGCACTAAAAACTGCAATATGAGCCAAATTCATTCCAATGGATTAATTTATTTTTGAGGGATGTCAAAGGTGCCAGATTGATAGCCCTGGCGAGCAGCATTTTCAATTTCTCTGCA
This sequence comes from Drymodes brunneopygia, assembly GCA_013400955.1. Taxonomy (NCBI): domain Eukaryota; kingdom Metazoa; phylum Chordata; class Aves; order Passeriformes; family Petroicidae; genus Drymodes; species Drymodes brunneopygia. The sequence goes on along the minus strand of VZTZ01013274.1, from coordinate 171,112 downwards.
CACCAGGCATAGCACAGGCAGCAGCAGTGCTAGCCTCCTGCCCGTGCTTCCCATCCAAGCCTCCTCGGCCTGGAGAGGGACCACCTAGATGCAGCACAGAGCTATCTCTGTATTACCTAGAGCTATTTCTGTGCAGCCAGCCTGTGTCCTCACTGCTGTGCTACAGTCAATGAAAGCACCACCCACGGCAGATGTGTTTTTGTGAGGAACATTTGTCTGCCGAAAACCGGAATGGGAACGAGACTCATTTGTGCACAAGTCATCAAATGTCTAGGAGGTCTTAACAGCTGTGCTCACACTACCAAGGTGGTATGACCTGGCAGCAGTAACCTTAATGCTCCCATCCCTCATTATTAGTGTGTTTAGGGCAGACAATGCCCTACCTTTGTATAAAGACACCAAACACAGGCAGTCTTGGACACAATTCCACCAGTTTTCTCAAACACCCCAGTTACACTCGTTACCTTTCCTGCTCACATATATGCCTGCTCCCTACCTTTTCAGTGATGTTTCTCATGCTGAAAATGCCAAGGGATTAGCTAGGAACAGCTCCTCTCTACAGAGCTATCACTTCAATTTTAAAATAAGAAAGAAAATAAAAGGCAAGGAAAACGGTTAGAGAATGCCACTTGATCAAATACGCACATAACTAAGCTGACATAAACATGCCTCCTTTTCCTGTAATACTTTTTTAAAAGTAGAGGAGCAGAGCAGGAGTCCTGCTGGATTTCCCTTAGCAACCTGACAGGAGCCCACAAGGTCAGCTAGCAGGAAGCGTAGAAAATTATACAGTGGGGAATTATCAGCTAAATTATTTCACTATACTCAGGATTTTTACTGTTCCTCCCAAGGCGGTGGCCTCTTGCTACTTGCAATAGAAGCAAGAATAAAAGGACAGAAATGACAAAAGAAATCTTAAAAAAATGCATGTTTTATGTGCCTCCTGAAGATGGTGACTTTAATGCCCAACTCATTTTTTGTTGTTGATTTTAGATCAAAGGCCTGATCCGCATCTGTGGCTAACGAGCGAAAGAGACTGTGTCTGTGTGCACGCAGCTGCACGTACCCACACAGGTGCATGAAGGTGACTTAAAATTCACCTTTCCACCTCCCAGCTCTGCTGCTGTCTCTAGCCAAGGCCATGCCAAGATACAGCTGGGGTCTGCTCAAAATCTGGGCAGCTGAGAATGAGCCTGAGAAGTAGGGCAAAACTTGCCGTTGCTGTTACCCCAGGATGGAAGGGAATGGTGCAAAGACTCCCACCACTTGAGAGTCTATATCAGAGGAAGGCACGGGCTCCCAAGCCCACTTAGCCTGCTTTAAGAGATGTTCATTGGGGTGCTGTGGGATGGAAGCTTTTCCCTGCTGCCACTGCTCTGCTCCTAGTATTAGATATGTCCTGGTTCTAGGGGAGGAGGAAGAGAAACCTGGAAAACTGCTCACAATGTGGCTCATTTCACAGACCTGCAAGCATGATTTATCAATTAACAGGTAATGAAAAAAAAATTCCATGCAATTAAAGCCTTGATTTTGCTCAAACAGGAAGCAGTACCATGCCACTGTGTATTCCTGAGAGAGACAGGCAGCTCCTGTCACTAATGTGGAGCACAGCTAATCTTAACAGATTCAGTGCAGGCCCCTTGAGAGCTGCCATGTTGATGAAGGAAGATACAGTAGGGAGCCCCCCTCCCTCCCCACAGGGCCAGGTTGATTGCAAAGCTGACGAAGAGGTGGAGGGAAAGAGTGGTCCCTGTTCCATTGCAGAGTGGCAGAGTTGTTGGAGGCAAAGGCAACTTCTGGCTCCAAAAGATCATTTCTGCCAGGTTATTCTTTCATTTCTGTATCAAAATGTTATCTATACTTTATTTTCTTTTTTCACTTGGGACTTTTTAAAATTCATCTATCTATTAAAACTCTTCCCACTTTTAAAAAATAATGTATGGATAAATATTTGCTCTACAGAATGAATATATATACATGTATTTACATATATGTACACATATATGTGTGTGTATGTGTATGTATACTTTTCAGCCTGGTTAAAACCACTCCCCATAGAGTGACTATACTTTTCCACATTCCTTTTTAGAAGTGTGAAGGGTTTTAATAGATTTTGCAGGATACAATGCCTAAGAATTACTCAGACAAGTCAGAGTAAATTAAGGGAGATGTTTTTTTCTGCTGGTTCAAAACCAAAACCACAGAGCATTTATCATAAAAACAAAACAAAACAACCAAACCAAACATACAAAAAGGAGAGAAAATGCACAGCAGCCAGGATTTTGAAAATGAATTGTTATGGGTGCTAGGATTTTTTTCCTTTTCCAGATAACTTAGTGGTAATATTGTTGGTATGTGGCCTTAAAGCAGGGACTGCATATCTGAGCTGATGTGTCTCCCTTGTGGTCAAGGTAATAGGTTGAAAATTACCTCTGTTTACCTTCTGTAATATATATCCTGTACAAGATTGTTTACAGACAACAGAGAAGCACAGAATATCTTGAATTGGAAGGGACCATAAAGGATCATCAAGTCCAGCTCCCTTCTCCTCACAGGACTACCTAACACTAATAATATGACTAAGAGTGTCCTGCAGTTGTTCCTTGAACTCTTGACAGGCTTGGTGCTGTGGGGAGCCTGTTCCAGTGATTGACCACCTGCTCAGTGAAGAACCTTTTCCTAATGTCCAATCTGAACTTCCCTTGACAGAGTGTCATTCTGTTGTATCCATGTGCCTTTGACTAAGTACTCACTTCTTGCACATCTTTGTCTGTATAGCAGGACGTATATGCAATTATGCCATCACACTGATGAGAGAACTTAGACTGATGGACTACTGCAAATACCATTACACTGATAATAGATAACCACAAATTGCTGACAGTTGGAAAAAGAAACACACACTATGTTAATTTCTATATTCATTAAAGCATCCTGAACACATGTTCCCAACAGCACTGAAAATCATCAATTTTGCCAAGGAGAAAAGGCTTTCTAGAGGCTGAGAAAAATAAGTAAACACAAAGAATCTGGGATACTCCTCTAGGTGTATCGTAGCAAGCCATGTGTGCTCGCTGAGATTGCTGTATCACACATCAGAAGTGGCTGCAGGAAAACACGTGTGGGGTTGATCAGAGACAAAAGATACACTACTGACATGCTGCAATCATAAGCCTGCTGAAACTGTGAAGAAGGTTTCTTACCCAAGTTTAGTCACATTCACAGCTCAAAACAGAAAGGAAGGTACAGGAAACAGACCACAGTGTTGCTGAACACTCATCTGGGGCTGCGGCAATTTGCTGGTCAGCATGAAAACGTTTTAAAGGTGTCTGAACAAGAATTGGAGGAACTACAGAATGTGGAAATTGAGTTATTCCAAAGAGTCATACCTGGGCAAAGGTGGAACAGACCACAGAGTAGCCACTGGCTTGTGTGCTCTTGGAATAGCCATCTGATGCTAAAGATGTAGCTCCAGCTGACTTTGGAACACCACCTACTTGCGGTGGAAGGTCACAAAGCAAAGAAGACCTATGAATGCCAAAAGCACTTAAAGTGGTTTTCATGGAAATCTGGCTTTACGATAATCTCCAATATCATTAAGCTTTCTTCAAAGCAATTTCCAAAAGGATTGCTGGTTATAAACAACTTGAATTTCAAGCAGAACCTGGGCAACAATTCACAATGAAAAACATATTCAGTGATTCTCCCTCTTTTTCTGGGCTACTACTTTTTACAGGTGGATTTTGTTTATGTTTATAATTTTCAACCCTTTGACAAATGTTCCAGTCAAACAAATTTTATCCTTGCATTGTTCATGTGGTTGGATTGCAGAGGGTCTTCCTTGCTCTACAATTTATTAGAAAAGGCCTTCTGGTTTTTGCCTTACTGATTAGCAGGGCAGGTATGACCTCCTCTTTGTGCACTGTGCTCTGAAAGAGGAAATCAGGAATATGTATAGTGGTGGGACTATATGTGTAGTGTCAGGGGAACAGAAGAACTGAAATGTTCTTGGCTTTCATGGCAGGAGGATGCAGAGTAGGGCATCTTGAGAGAGGAGGTCACTAAGGATAAGTTGTAGCTGGTTTTGTCTTCCCCTTACACTGCAAAAAGAAGATGAGGGTGGGAGGGAGTCACTGATATGAGATCTTCCTAGGAAACTGAGAAGGACAAGTATGAAACTCACAATGGGATAACAAAATCTGTGAAATTGGTTCCCACCATCAGTTGCTTTATGGCTAATGGCATTGGTTCTGGCTCTCTTTCAACTTCTTTCTCTGCTGTCCCTGACCTGTCTTGCCTTCTCTTGACTGTGATGGCTGTAACATCTACATGCAGTTTCATTTCCTCCTAAAATATTTCGTGGTTATGTGCCTGAAATTACTTCTCCATTTGCTTTGTTTGCAACTGTGACATTTAGAAATGGACTGAAACATGCTAGCTAGAACAGGACCTCAAACCCTGTGTCTAAATTCACCAAACTGTGATTCAGTATTTTTATAGAAAATACAGTGCCTCAGAATGAGGATTCTCTAGTACATTACTCCTAGGAAGACAGTATACCTTCACTTCCAAACCCCTCTGTCCAACACGTTTCTCTAAATTACGTGAATTCCCCAGCCTCCTAGCACAGCTTTTAAGAAGGGTCGCTCTCTGCTTACTAATCAGGCATGTGAATGGTTTTCCTTAAAGAAAGAAACTTTGAAAACACATGAAAATCTCCTGAATATCAATCATTATGGAGGTCCCTTTAAACTCCATCGTAATACTCAAGAGAAGGCTTCCTGCTGAATTAAAATCTGCAGTTTCAAATGTGAAACCTTTCTTTAGCTACACTGACTCTGCCCTGTTGTCTTTTTGTTTGGGGTTGATGTTTTTTTCCCTAGAGATTATTTATTTTGGACATCCCTTTAACACAGTCCCAACATTTACCCTGCTTTTGTATTGAAACAGATTTTTTTTTTTGTCCTGATATCCTCCCAATTAAGAGTTTCGTCAAAAAGGATAAAGAAATAAATTCACAAACCCCACAAATGCTTCCATACTCTGAGAAATTTTAAACATATTTTTGAGCACTCTTCAAAAGCAAGGGATTGGTGTCGCCTGGGGAGTGAAGCTGAGTCCTGGAAGGAACATAGCAAAGGGTGAGTAATGGTGTAAACGTCTCTCTGTTTCTCTACTAAAATATGTAATTCCTGATCTGGGCCACTCCCAGAGATAAGAGAGCAATTCATTAGGTGTGGGTGACAATGTCCCCTTTCTATTACCCACCACTGATAGGATCAGAACCCTGGGAGGGACTCTAAGAAGCTGATCCTTTTGTCCCCAGGAAGAATTCACTCCTTCTGTGTCATTCCTGCACAGACATTTGTTACCCATCTCTTTCAAGCAGAACCAAGTGCTACAAGGTCTTTTGAGGTGCCCAGAGACAGATGCAGCCCGATAGCCAGACCTGCCAGCATATCTGGCCATTTGCAATGGTTTGCAGGCTGGCTTAGTGGCCATACGGTTGTTTGGATGATATCTCCATGGGATTTATCTTCCACCTTCAAAAACAACCAGCCATGTGAAAGGCTGCCAAATGCCCCAAATGTAAAATCTTTACACCAAAATGCTTTGTGTAGCACATAGTGATTTATTCTTGGCTATTTCTAAAGAATTGTGAAAGGAAAGAATATTAAACCTCAGTTCAGATGATCACAATTTGAAAAACAAAGATAATCCAGGGTTGTATTATAATTTTTATAGGTACAATTTGTACCTATCTTTCAGTAGATGAGAGAGGTGGCACAGGAGAAACGGATCATTAAACAGTAGTGTGAAGCCAGGGAAATTAACCAGCTGCTGTGAAAGCCACCTCGCTCTGTCTCTGAGCACGCGACAGACACGGCGAGAGGCAGGGAGGGAGGAAAAGAGAGAGGTGCCAATTGTACCTAAAATGCAATAATTAAAAAAACTCTGCCTACTATCTTGCCATAACGGCTTGCACAGGTTAGATCAAAGAGACGCTGCTGCTGCTCACAAAGGGGCTTCTCTTTGCATAAATATGTGCACTCACAGGTAGAATATTCCAGCCAGTTCAGAGCTGTAATATATAGCCAAGGGTAGCCTATAGAGGCTAGAATGCATTCTGTAGGGTTCTCTCTCCTCTACCCACTGCAAAAACTGTCTTTGAAAGAGGTCAGGTAGTGAAACAAATAGTAGAAAAGGAAGGGTGATGTCTGCTTGACAAGCATCTCTCCAAGCACGTGGAACTCCCTACTCATGGCTCACCCCAGCTGCACACGTGGTGGATATGCACTGCCACCCAGCACACTTCCAAACATGTTGGGTTACTATCACTTAGCACAATCCCTATTCCACATGCCCCACTCTGAAAACTTCCTTTTGCACTGAAATGCAAGGGGCTATTTCCATCTCTTGCTGCTGTGGTTTCAGCTCTAACAATAAAAGATGGCACAAAACACTTCAAAGAAATAACATATGCATCCTTGGGTTATTGTGCCGAAGAAAGAGATAAAACAGGAACAAAGTAAGAAATTATATTGTCAGAAAAAATGTGAACTTTTTGATTGGGGATGACATTTATTTTAAGTGTGCAATGACGGCAGGGAATCTGTCAGGGTAAGACATGGCAGAGGTTTCAACGTTTGTTAAGAGCATCATGGGAATTTAACTAAAACTGTTAAAACTGACACTATTGGCTTTTGTTAACACATTAGGCATGGGAAAAGTGCCAGTCAGCATATCCTCCATAGCATCAGTTCAGTTAAATCATCTGGAAGATGCATAAAACTGTGTGTGATAATAAATGCGACGTTTTCCACACATGGATAGAGGGAGCAGAGAGGGACAGGACCATTTTGACAAGAACAATGAGATCACTTTTAAAAACCTGCACCTGCTTTGTAATTTAAAAGCATGCAAGAGGGAGACAGGAGTTTCAGAAATGTTTTTTCTTTTAAAGACAAGTGAAACAAACTTACTAAACGCAATACAAATGGATTCTGAGTAAGTGCTTATAGTAGAAAATAACTTAATACTAGAGTGTATATTTATGGAATTGGCTCGAGTACAATTAAAGCACTGTCTAAAGCATTCCACTTTAAAACAGACTCAATTACCACTTCATAGTTTGGCTGGCAGACCAACAAAAACAGAATGCCAGCCATTTACTCACAAGAACAGGAGATACATTAATACAAACACAGTGGTGCTACTGCCAGAGGATTTGAACAGAGCTCTGTGGACCTGAATCTCCAGCAAAATATCCCACTCAGAGGCAAAAACCCAGAAATCTGTTTGATGAGCGGATATAACAAACATGAATGGGTCAAAAGCCCCCCACCCTACTATGAAATCTCCTTACACAGAAAACGCTACGAATGACTCAAAGCTCTGTATTCTGATAAGGCAAAGCATATTACAAAGATCTAACTATCTCTATGAAGAAGCATATGAAATGGATACATTTGCTGTGCAACCATCTGACCAAGAAATAAGCAAGATCTAAAACTACTGAGTCAATCTCATAGTAAAATAAACTGATCAAGAAATGAAGTAAAAAAAAAAAACCAAAAAGCCAAACCAAAACAACCCAAAGAAAGAAGGGCTTCTTTGAACACCAAAAGGTGTTTATGAGATTAGAAAACAATCAGGTTGAATTCACAATTTCTGTTATAAATGAGACCACCAGATAAAGACATTTTAAACAATTACTTTGCTATTTCCAGAGTGCTCTGATTGCAACACAGCCATTTGCTCTTAAAATGACCAGTTTTACTCTTCGAATGTTCTAATGCAGAGAAGTTTCTGCTCATCTGCTGCTGTCTGCTTCAGCTGATGAAACACAGATGAAGAATTAAGGATAAAAACACAGAACGTGGCTGCCAAGAGTTGTTCTTTCTGCCATTTGAACATAACCTCATGTAGTTTGATCCATTCAGCATTTACCTAAGTGCTGCATCTAAGAAAAAACAGAAAGTGGTAACATATGGAAGCTTGGGTAGCAACCAAAAGAAGAATATTTTTTGGCCACACGAGCAGAGCAGTACGACGCCTCCCGACTGGATGGGAAGCGAGTGCAACACAGACATAACCTCATTACATACTGGAGACTTCCACCTTTCGAACTTTCAGCAGACTCATTTCTTAGAGCCTTCAAGCTCTCTCATCGATCTGCAGCCATTGCTATGCACAAGGCGGCCTCGAAGGGCACGACACCTGTGGTAAAACGCCATATGCCTCAGAGGGTTTTATTATTTATTTTTAAATGAAATCTAAATAGCTATGCATAGTAAGGAAATGGTTTTCACTGGAACTAAAGGACTGATTTAATAAAGATTACAGTCAGAGATTACTGGCAGCTACAAAGAAATGCCAGACGCTGAGAGATTTTCTGTACCGCCGATGGGTTGGACATTTACTGATGTAGGAGAAAGGGTCTGATTATGTGTATCACTGGGAAACCTATAACTAATGCCAGCAAGAGACAGGCATCACTCCTCTATGTCTTCATTTAAAGTAATAAGGGCTAAGGAGAGAGGAGGGTCAAAGGAATGCAGGCTTTCACTGCTGCAAACTATATTGTATAATAATTTAATTAATTAATTGCACACATTCCCAACCTTTAGACCTACTAATGTGTTCTCAGATATTCACAGAAGCTTTTATTCATTGCAGAACCTATGATACACTCTTTACTCGGAGGAAGAGAAGTAGGTAAGAAGGCTTGATTCCATTTCTGGAAAGATTTACTCTTAATCTGCTAAAGGTTATGTTGGCTCTCTGTAGTATCAGAAAATTAAAAACAAGACTTTTATTTTTATTATTTCACCGCATTCTACTTCATCTTTTTTTGCTCAGATTCTGATATAACATAATTCTAATTGTTCTGCAAAAACTAAGCATTTTTTTGGTAACTAACCTGTTTCACCAAATTAAAATCAAGTCCAGGCAAACAGGCACACGGCCGAGATCATTCTGTTGTGATCATCAGGTATGTAAATACCCGCAGCACTGCCCTTTCCTTGACACATGCCACAGAAAGCTACCGGCTGGAGCTGTCTCGGGGGGCAGCTCAGCTCTCCTGGGAAACTTTGAAAAATAATCGCCTTAATAATATGACAGGCCTGAACAATATGAGCCAGATCCTGCAGCTCTGCTCCGTGAGGAGATCTGCCAAAGCCCACACCTCTGTGCACGGCCAAGGACGTTTGGGTGGCAGCACCAGACCTCTGTTTTCCGTGTATGTCTCATTACATTTCTCTTCTCGCTATTGGGAACAGACTGAAAATGGTCCCATCAGCCAAAGGACTGCTGCAGCTCATTCCTCCCTTGAAATTTTAAACCAGTGAGTATGACACCATGATAATGATGGTATAGTGATGTCACACGGGGGCCACCGCAGTTTTGTGTAGGAAGCACGGCTCGATGTGGGCTCTGAGTTTTGTCCCACTGACTTCTACAATAGGGGGAAAACACAGAAATTGCATGTCAAGCTGCTAACATATTTTTTTCACATAGAAAAGGATCTTGCAAGATAAGTGTGAACTACATTCAGCTTACAAAATGCTTCTCCTATTTAAAACATATTCATTTTTGATTTTACGTCTTGTTTAATGAATGATAATAAAACCAGAGCACATATCAGTCTTTTTCATTGTTTAGCTTTTTTTTGATGAAGAATGGAAAAGAAGAGTGGAAGAGGAGAAAGGATTAACAATTACTGAAGAGACTATGGGTAGCAAAAGTTGATACAATTGCCTGCAATAAATTTGACTGTCAAGTTTCATGCTACTGAACTTGCAGTGACATCTTATGAGAAAATTGCTTGATTTTTTCCTTCGCTAATGTAATGCCATCATTTTTTCAGTAAGGTAGTAAATATTTTCACTATTACATGAAACAACCTTTTGGTTGGTTTATAATTACAAGAATGATACTAACTGTATTCCTTGCTTTGTTTCAATATCCCTTGTCATTGCCATAGACCTCTCTGCCTCTCTTGTTTTTCTCAAAAGCAATTTAGAAAATGCTTGTATTTTAGACAAAAGGAGAACATTTGGTGAAAGAAAATTCATCATTAGGTATCTAGAGGTTTGTTAATAGAAAAGGCAACTCCCACAGTGTATCCTAGTGCTCAAGCCAGACACACATGCTCAGGACCAGCAAGCTGCCTTCACAGTGGGCCAAAAGTCATTATCATAATTTTATATTACATAGACTACATTGAAAATTTAATATATCCCAGCAAAAAGAGACAAAAGACATTTTGCATAATGCTTCTGTGAGCGCACTCTCTCTTGCTACTCTTTTAGACACCCCATGCAGATAATCACACCAGGAAAAAGAAGTTCATTACCTAAGCCAAATCAAAATTAGGCTTTTCTTTTTGATAGGGAACTTCATTAGTAAGCCCTGTCTTATACAGCTGGGAGATTTGATGAATCTATCTTGGAGTAATAATTCAGCACAATCAGCCACATTTCTGCTTTAAGTTTTACGTCTTTTTTACAAAAATTGGAACTATACATACAGTGTGCAGTCATATATCTACAAATTCATAGCCTATGTATTCTCATTTCACGGAGTTTAAAACATGCCGGGAGTGGCAGCACACTATGTTAGTAAACAGGTTCCCTCATTTCCATGGTCGAGGCTTCTAGGGACTAAAAGTCCTAAATAGTTGGAAAATGGATTTTGCTCCTTGCTGCAGTACCTGCAGTTAAACTACATTACAGAATTGATTTCATGAAAAGGAAAGATTGTCTCCTCACCTCCATTTTCCCCTACTCCTCTTGTTAAGCCATTTCCTGATTATGACCCAGACTACAAACCTAGCATCCTTCCTGAATTTCCAAGGGGGAGAAATGCACTGGGGTAATGTCCCATCTGTATTGCACTCAATTAATCTCTAGAAAAGAGAAAAAATAAAAGGTTCTGCTATCTGTAGATACATGGCTACAGACAGGTAGGCACTGCTATGTAAGCAATATATAAATTGCAGAATCCAGCTGGACATCTGCAAATCACGATGTGGTTTGTGACAGTGACAGGATTCTGCTGTTTCAGAGCATGCCTGGTGGAGGGCTGCAGGTGGCTGTACTGTCATCTGGGGCTCTTCTTTATGCATGTTTTCCCCCACAGACATGCCTGGATACTCTGCCCTCTTGTCATATTTTCAGTGCAGCAGTATTTTTCATCGTGATCACACAAAACAATCTGCAAAAGTCATATTCACTCAGAATTCCCCAAATGCTTTACATACCAACAAAAAGTATCACTGTCCCCATTTTAATGTTGTGACCAGCTGCATTTCACAGCAATTAAGTGATTTGCCCAAGAAGACAATCACTAGGAAAGCTGAGAAAAAACAGTAAAGATGGGTTGGTCAGCATCCCCAAAAACTATGAGCAGTGGTCTCCTGACCAGTGGGAATTACTGTAAAACTCCCTTCAGGTGGCAGGAATATTTAAATATGCTACAGTTGCTGCAAAATAATTTTATTCATACCACATCCTCTTTTACAATTAAATAGAAATGGGTCTTCAGATTGCAAATGTGCCTCAGGGTTCGTCTCCAAACAAAGGTCGTTTTTCACACCTATGGACATTCATTCCATAGAATATGCACATGCATGCCTATACTCCTGGTAAAGCTGGATTGGAGTGTATAAATACAGCCAAGGTTGTGGTGTGGCAGGGCAAACATCGTGACCCTGACACACAAGTCATCCACTTGTCAACACTGAGGTGACACATCCATACACTCACGATGTGACTTTGATAAGGGTGTTGAAGCTTTCAGAATAGCAGCAGTTCCCCCTTGAATACACATTTGAGAAGACACTTATTGCTTGCAGTTTCAGCTGTTCAGCTCTACTCATGAAAACATCACTAAAGCCACGCAGGTAAGGTGGATGGACCCGAAAAGCACAGGTTGTAGAAAAAAGACAGATACCTTCTCCCCACCTCTGTGTGTCACTAGTGGGGGGCTTAGCTGCACCCCAGTGAGTGAGGCTAATGATGGCTTTCAAGGGTAGAAGAATTTACTGTACTTGGACATCTGGGCTCTAAATGGGACAAGAAGTTGGGATGCTTCTCACTAACTGACATCTGGAAATCAGTGCACTGAGATCTGGGGAGGTTTGGTGAGGACAAGCAGAGTCAATGGGGGCAGGTTACAGGCTCTCAAAATCTCAGCATGGTGATGAGGCACCAACTGCCTTTTCATCTCTGACCAGTGAGAGGAACCCAAAGGGCAGGCTCTTCTAAAAAAGCTGCTGAATCCAAAAGTGCTTATCCAAAGCTTTCAGGTGTCCCTTGGACCTCTAGATAAACTGGTTTACATTGTACAAACAAATCTCATTTTTGGCTCAGAGCATTTTTGACAGCCTCTCAAACACATCTTAGACTTGTCAGAGGTCCTTCATGTGACTCTCATAATGCAAAGCAGCCCTACATTTTGAAATATTTCCTTTTTTCTTGTTTTCATTGAGGGAAATCACAGAGAAAAGCCCTGCAAATTGTCAACAGAAACACAGAAGAATGGCCGCAAAGAAACCTGTGTTTACTATCAAACACATAAACTGTATGTATTTAGACACAGGAGATTTATTACACATCCAAAGCCAAAACAGGCAGATTTACAATTATCTCTCCCCTTACTTCTTTCAACGTGGACAGCATAAAATCCTTTCTACAACTGTTTAAATTCAAGTTGAAATTTACCATGAAAATCTGAAAGTTAGGCTTGATTTACAATCTGGTCAGCAAGCTGAAATTCCAATAAATGGATATGCACATAGTTAATCCAAGTGCACCGAATCCAGTTCAGCTATTTTCTTTTTCACTAGATATCCACATGTTATTAGAAGTACACAGCTAACCAGGTTTCATGCAGTAGACAAAATAGCATTGTGGGATTACATTAGTCCAACAGCTGCTTTATGACTATAGCTTCCAGACCAATTTATTTAATATTGATCTTTAAACAAACATCAGTACAAATAAATTTGAGCACTCTAGTCCTGAGATTTTGTATCTATAAAAGAGGCCAATATTCAGAGAAGCAGTTCTGCCTGTATTTCACTCTTTGATTCCGTTTTCTTTGATCCTACCAGGTATCAAATATATCAATGCCAAATTAAAACAAATCTATCCTGAGATAAAGCTCTGTTTATAATCTTTCGTGCAGAAAGAATTTTTCTATCAATAACTTCCAGCAAGCGTTTTAACTGATCTTTTTATTGCTTTATTCTGGTTACTACAAAAGGCAGCAATGACGTGTCCTGACTATCATGCTAAACTCTCTCCAGCAGACCTGTCAAGGAGGGCTTTCAGAGACTGGACTGTTCATGGCTAATGACTCTAAGCAATTGCCCATTTGTGGAGGTGCCAGGGTGCTTTGCTGAGGTCAGGTTTGCACCCCTGAGGGGGAGGAAGTGAGGTGGATTAGCATAGCACAGAAAGGGAGGTTACACTCTGAAGTTTGAGGCTGGTGAGAGGCAGATCCAGCAAGGTGGGGTAGTGCTTTTTGTCATAGTAATTGTCCTCCCTGACACAACTCCTTCAGTGCTAAAACTCTCCCCCTTCTTCCCAAGCAAGGTCTGATGGGGCATAACTGGTTCAAATGACATCAGAGGCAGCTGTCATGCCTTAGAAGATGTCATAAATCATCAAAGACCCCCAAAGTGCCCCCAGAGTCATTTCTCAGGCCTTCCACCAGAGGATTAAAACCATCATCCCCCTCCAGGGGTGGTACCTGGGGGTTCTCACCTGAGCTTGAGTGTATACTAACCCATCAGACTTTGTGTTTTGTGGGCTTCCCCCACCCTCAATGGATCGAGACCATCACTTCGACCAAAAGATATCTAATTGCAACAATCAAGTCTTCTCACTGCGTCCACTGGTGGTGGTATATCCCTACAATTAACCTTTCTTTCTCCTTCTTTCTTTCTTTTCCCTTATACATTTTCTTAAATAATATTTTTATGCTTTCAAATTCCTGTATTACTGCAGATACTAATAACCAAAATGGCTTCATATCTGCTTCGCATTGTGGCCAAATGGTTCTGAAACAAACCCTACATATATACAAACACCGATCGTTTGTCCCAAGGGATCTATTAATAAGAACCTGGGTTACCCTTGCCTTCTGGGGTGGGTTGTAACACTCCATCTTTCAGACTTCCATGTGGTTTTTCTCCTAACTACTTTCATCCAGTGTCAGGAACAGGCCCAGCTCTCGGTGCCCCCTTGCTGAGAAGATTGCTGTGCCATGATGCAGGTTTGGGAGGCTGATGTTTAGTCTTTTACAGGGCAATGGTTGGCCATTTGGAGGAGGGGACAGCTGGGTGCTGAACATAACTAGGAAAAAAACCAACTTAGATAGGGAAATAGATAATGAACCCTGGGATTAGACACGCAATTCAATTAGGCGGGTATATATAAATGTTAGGCATAAACTGATCCAACATAATTATTTGCACAGGACTTATTTGTGCCCTTCTTAGCTACGCTGAATGAGCACAGATACCAGATTCACTGGGGACACATCTTCCACTGGTGTGGAACTGGGCTAAAGTTCAAAAGTTTTTGGTCACAACTTACTCAGATCTGCCATCTGGCTTATGTGCACTGAGTTTTACGGATTATATCCATCTCCCAAATGGAATAAGTAGACATTTGTGTATGTCAGAAAAAAAAAAAAAAGAAAATAAAATGAAAATCTGCTGTCTGTGTTAACCAGAAGAATGGCCATTTGAGTGGCTTGCGTAGCCCTCGCTTTGGCAGCAGGCTGAGGGCTGTCGGCCCTCCCAGTGGTGTGCCTTTTGGAGGAGGCGATGTATCCCTTCAAACCTGCAATCTGCTTGACTCCAGTCATCCTGACTGGGGCTCAGGGTGTGCCAAAACTTCTGCTAGGATCTGTGAACAGTAAGTCTCGAAGGAAATTAGGGCTTTAAAAAACTTTGCTTTTGTTTGTGATTTGTAGCTGTTTGGGGGAGGAGAACGGCTACGGCAGAAGTGACTGATGCTGCAGCAGTACCCGAGGGCAGGGTATCTTCATAAAGATGAAGCACCCTTACCTAAGACTACTAGTTTCCAAATTAACGTTACAGGAAGGACTGCATTTCCATTCAAATACTATGTTTTGTGTTGTTGTGCTTGAGACCGAGGAAGATTTCTGCTTTACATGCCAGTGTTCACTGATGGCTGATCTTCTCAATGTGTCTGTGGTGTTCTGAGCTAAGTAGGAGCAGGTTATGAAAAATACTATCTTAATAGTCTAAGGCATCATTTTGAGTATATCATGAGCTGTGAGTTTGAAGAAATCCACCAGCTATTTTGCTGGGTGGTGCACAAAAGAAAAAGGAAGGAGCCATTGCTGTGTGGTGAAATGTTTGGACATGGGCATCACAAAGAAAAGCGCTGGGCAACAGTACACACAACTGTGCTAAGAAACTGGGGTAAAACTAAGGGCATTTAAAAAGGAATACTCTCCCAATTTTTGGAGACATATTCCTACCACAGATTTTATTTATTTGCTTTTTATTGCTGTGTCCCCTGATCCTGGTTTTAGAAGACACTCCCTCTGCATGCCCTGCCTTTTCTGAAACTAGCAGAGACTAGACAGCATTTTGCAGGTGTAGACAGATGAATGAGGAGGCTACCAGATGTCCCACCTCATTTGGGTTACAGCTCTGGCTACCAGTGAATAATGGGAAGCAAAATGATTTTTCTGAATTTGCTACCCATGGAGTTAGCAAAAAATGAAGAAATAATTCACCAATTCTCTAAGTGACTTCAGATCATAATGAATGATAAAATGAAAGGATAAAGGAATTATGAATTTGGTCAACAAATATCCTTTCAAATACATGATCAGTAAAAAGTTGCATCTTGTTTAGGGTTACAGTTTAATGCTGCTGGTTTGTCAGGTTTGTGAGCCATGATTCCTAAAGGAAAGAAAACACACAAGAGGATTTTTTTCAAAATGATGGCACTAATGACAGATCAGCAAATTATTATCTTGCTGTGTGATGCAGTAAATAGAAGGCTGCCCTATAAAGCAAGCTGCCATCTCAGAAGACTTCTTACGGTTCCACCCATAGGTCTGAACTACTGCAGATTTAATTTCACAAGGAGTGAATTCAGATTATTTCATAACCCTTAAAGATGGCCCCAGCCTATTTTTAATGTGCTGCTGGTATTTGTGAAAACAGTACAATTACTAGAGCTGTTGCTAAAACCCACAGCTACCAAGTACTGCTCGCCTAAAATGGTCTCTGGGACCATTGTGATGGAAAAGCCACTGACACTGCAGACTGTCCAGGAAAGCTATTGGAAAATCTATATGGTGCTAAGTCATAACATGAACCCTTTAGAGTCTCCCTTCTAAGGGTGCTGCATACATAGAGCATAGTAAAAGGCAATTCCTGGCTCTTGAGTACTGACATCTATGGTGTATGTAAATTTGAACAAGATGAAATAGCAATTCTGGTTTACTTCTCACATTAATTGTGAGATAACAGGCAAGTACAGTGTAGGAATCACACAGCTACAGTGGAAGAAAAGTAGTTTTTCTAACCCTTCAGAATTATTTGCCTTCCTTACTTTGAGGAAATACAAATGCTCCTAGCTCTCCAATAATAAACACTTGGAGTTTCATTTTAATCGTTATTGCTGCCATGGTGTATAACTCTGCCATTAAAAGCATCCAAGAAGCTATGGCACTCTGCTTCCCCTCTCCCCAACAAATGTCCCTGTAGCTATTTTGGTTTTGGTGGAGAAAAGTCTAGTTGAAAGGCAGAAAAAAACCTCTGGCCCTTGCTACAGAACACGTACTCCATCTCCACAGGGTCTTTGCTACTGAGACTCCACAGGACCCTGCTGAAACTGTCTGTCTAGTTACAACTCCGCACAGTCTCACTCCGGCTAGGCCTTTGGATCAAACCCTTCTCATGTGAACACAGAGAGCGTCTGTGAAACTGTGGAGCAGATGTCTCCACAGAGACTCACAGATGCTGTCAGGACGGAACTTCAGGCTCAAACATTTGATGCATTTTAAAGAGGGATTCAGAATCAGACTCAAGCAGACAGATTGATCGTCTAACACTTCAAAGGCTTGAGCAGAATTGTTGTTATATTTTTCCTTTGTGCTTCCCCCCACCCACTGGCACTAATGGAGGTGACTTGTGTTTAACTTGACATGTTGTGTGGGGTGTACAGGAGGGGACTTCCACCTTCCAATTAAAGGAGTCAGGCAAGAATCATTAGCTGAAGCAACAGAACAGAATGTGGGGCTGAAGGAGTTTAACACACCAGCAGACAATGAGTGCTTATTGCAAACGCTGCTTTGCCACACCTGGCTCTGGTTCCAACCATAAATGTGCAGCCTAAGCTGGGCTTCAGAAATATTTGTTTCATTTCAGAGTAGGTAGTTTGACAAAATCCCAACATTTTGAAATGTTTTTCCTAACTCCCTGTCTTCAAGGACTAAAACATGCTATGACACGAGATTACTTATCTCCTCAAAGAATTCACAGAAACTATTATGTATTTTCTCCATAGATTAATGTATGTGGTGGTTTGGTTTGTTTGTATGGGATCTAGTGGATTTTTGGAGGGCAGAGAAAGGCATTTACAAGTCAGTCATTTGACAAATAGCACATATAAAAGTTGTCTGTGAAGAAAAGGAAAGTGAAATGAGGAAGAAAGGGTAAATGGATTTCTGCTCTTCATCTAGGAACCTTGGTAAGCTCTCTGCTTAGCATAATTTGCAAACAAATAATTTGAAAAAAAATAAGAAAGGAGGACAGACTCAAGTCCAGAACAGACAATAGGGGGGCAGGAGTACTGGTGATACAGAACTACATGCATAAACTTGTGACTGGAGATATGGAAATATTTCTGGAGGAAAGGGTTTTGCCTTCCTTCAGCAGCTGCCATTTTGACATTTTTTACTATCTTAGATACGACTCCTAGGCATCCCTCTTGTCCTGGGCTGAAGAGAAAGACTCGTCTGGCAGCTAGTTCAAAAGGGACCTTTCATCAGTTGGGTTGAGCTGTGAGTTAGTGATGGGCATATCTTGAAAATATCCGTCCCTCTCCTGTCACCAGCTATGGGAAAACAAAAGAATAGAGGAAATACAGCTGTAAGTGTGGAGAAATACCAATGAGATTATTAACAGAGGCTTCAAACAACTCAGGGGATTACATGAACTACATAGGAAAAAAGATCTGCTGATGGGAAAAGGAAACAAAACTGCCTAAGACAAAAGTCCAAATGTCTACTTTTCTCTACTATGTGTTCTCAGTATTAGCCCATTGTATATATGAAACAGTATAAGACAAACTTTTCCACAAAAGAAGGGGAAATGGAAATAAATGCTACAAGACAGAAAAGGTTGCAATTCTACTGGTATCAACTTAATGAGGAAGCAACACGGGATTGTTAAAGAAAGAGGCCAATGCTCAAACCAAAGTTTACAGCAGGAAGGTGTGTAGCACAGAAAGAGGGCCAGTTAATGCCTAGGAGAAAGTTTGGGGGTCTTGTCAGGCAGAGACTGGGGAGGTCACTTTCAGTGATGTCCCTGCTATGTCCATTACTATGTGGGGTCAAAGAGCTCAAGGGAACAAAGCACAGAATAACCTCAGCTCTCTCTCATGTGTGCTAGTAACGGGACCAGATCAGTCATGAAGAGAAAAGAGGCACTTAGGCACAAAGGAAGAGCCTCTACTATCACCTGCAACAAAGGCACTGAAGGAATTACATGTCTGAATATTTTCATTCAGCCGACTAGGAATTAGAGATGGCTCAAGGGGACTTAATTTCAACTGCAACCTTTCCTTCCCCTCAGCAATCCTGTTTCCCGGGTATATGTTAGTGCATAAAAGGCCTGCTGGGAGACTGGAAGGGTAGGGGGTTCTTGTCTGTCCGCTGACACAAGTGTCTTGGGAATAGCTGTCATCCTGTTATTAAATATTTAAATATTTCAAGAGCAAGCTAGATTCATCAACCTTTGGAAAGAGTAATCAAGAGAATGAAAGGTAGACAAAAATAAAAGGAAGAGGTTGGTTATTCTGGGGAAAGAAGATGGGATCACCAGAGGAGAAAATATGCAAAAAGGGAAAAAAACTGGCAGATAAAATTGATGAGAAAAGGAAGAATAATGAGGAAAAAAAAAGGGAAAGCACTGAAACAATACAAAAGAAATAACAGGGAAAGTAGAATTGGAAAAGAAGCTAAAGCAATACCTGGAAACCCTGTATCTGTACCAGTGAGAAAAAGCAAGCAAGCAAGCAAACACAAAGCAAGGAAGCAATACATAAATTCTGGATAAAGTGGTCAAGAAAAACCAAAAAGCAGCAAGAGACAGATAGCGTACATAGAGAAAAAAGAGAGGATGAATCTTTTCGAGGGTGAGAAGCATTCCAGTGATGGGAAAAAAAACCATATTTCATGATTATTAACAGGAAATAAATATATTTCATTCATTGTACTGTTTTCCTGCTTGATTGCCTGTTTCTGTTTTCTCCAGAACCAAACAGAATTTGCAGTCTCTTAGCTCAAACACAGTTTATGAGTGTCAAGATGACATTCAGGGGTTCTCCCATCCTTATTAAATGTACATCTGACAGCTGTAGCAAAGGAAGATACCCTGTCACAGAGAGCTGGTAAGATGGATTCCATCCCAAACCTGCCAAACAGGACTTTGAGACAGAAAAGGGAACAAGAAAGGAACGTAAGTGAAGTGGAGATGGCAGGGCAGCAGCACCACTTCCTACAGACACTCTTCCAGTGTTTCCCTTGCTGCTCTTGTGAGAGTAGCCCTGGAATGACGGTGAGCACTCCTCAGGGTGATGGGACGCAATGATGGGCTGTTGGCTAGCCTTGGTCTAAACAGCTTAGGCTAGTCAGTGAGCCAAGGAGGCCAGTTCAATTTTAACAGCATTTAGACAGTGTTTACAGCTGTGCATCTCAAAGCTCCCTACAACCAGGATTTAAATATCACAGTAATCATTTTACAGAGAGGGAACTATTACCACGAGGGTACCCTAACTCATCCAAGGTAACAAAGCAGGTAGTAGGCTAGGAACAGCTCCAAACTCCCTGCCAGGTGCCCTTTCCATTTTACCCATGGACTTGTCAGATTCTCCTCCTAATATCAGCCTCAAAAGCTGCAAACATTACAGGCTGGAAGTCAAGCAAGCAAAAGTCAGTTCAGATGGGAAGGCAGCTGTGCAGTCAAAACAAGTGTAACCCACAATGATGTGGGGGAATTCTACCAGAAATAGCCCAGCACAGTAAAAATAAAACAAAACAGAGAGAGAGGGAAAGAGAAAGAAGTCAAAGATTGTTCAAGAGAGAATTAAAAGACGTTTATTCTGTTCTGGCAAGGATAATCTAAATACTGTTGTGGTTAAATGTTTGCCTACTGCAGATCATGTTACAGCAGATTTTTCTATTCAAAGGGTTTGTTAATGGCTTTGCTATTCCTTTCATGGATCCTGAAAAAAATCACATGCTATGAATGCGATATCTTTGCTTTTGATGCCAGAGGTTGTGAAAGGAAAGTTGGGAAAGAACTGGCACACAGAAGGAAAGCAGTCAGCCCATTTAGGAATACTCCATTAACTCATAGGAGAAGATTCCCCCAGGACACAGTCCCAAAGAAGACCCCTGGCGAGTTTAGGCTTGTATATCATTTGTCCTATCCAGAGGGCAAGAGAGTTAATGATTATATAGACACCTTGCTGTGTTCAGTATCGTTTGTGCCTCTCGATCAAGTGATGCAGATTACAAGGAATAGCAATCTGAGGGTTCAGTCAGATGGGAAGGAGAGAGAGAGACACACACACACACACGCATACACAAAACCCCATACCCCCCCTCCCCATCACATACAGAGCTGCTCACATGTTATGAGAGCACCATGATAGATTTCAGTTGCCACTTAAAGGTTTCAGACTGGAGGGCAACATTTACATAGATAAAGGTACGTGTAAGGGTTCTGTAGCTTTGCACTGGTTACTGGAGGTGCTCGGTACAAGATGCGTAGGCAAAAATCTGGATTAAAAAGACGGACAAAAAATTCCTCCTACCTAATTAACATAGCTTTTTGTCTAAGGAAGCACCAAACATCATGGCATTTCAGGAGTTATTGATGGCATTTGGGGAGGTTACTGGGGATTTCATGGTCCCTACAGCAGATGATAAAAGGGGAGGGGGAGGGAGAGCAGAGGGTCCAGGAAAACTTATTAAATTTTGGGCATCAAACTGGATTCAAGGAGAAGAGAATCACACCCCACAAGGGACTGGGACAAAAATCCTATGAGATTACTGGCTCAGCTGTGGCAAGCTAATAAGGTTATTCTGAAGCAGATGCAGTCGTTAATACAGTGGTGGCATGGGGATCTCCCGAGAGGGGTCAGAGCCATGATAACTCACGGTAGAGTAATGCACAATATATTTGTGGCCAGATCTTGTGATGGTAACTAAATGAACCTGTGTCAGTACTCTGTTGTTTAACCCACTTTGCTCTTAATCCCATTTCAGTGGTGAGGGATTTCCTCATGCCACCTAGTTTCTTGAAGAGAGCCCTGGAAACATTTTAGGTAAGTTACAGGGCCATTAAGCAGAAGATTCAGGTGGACTAAAAGTCACTTTTGGGGAAACTGCTACATAAGAGCTCATGTTAATTCCAAATTTATAAAAACGTGGCAATTTCTGTTATTTATGGGCGCAGAGCAGAGAGCTATTGGCAGTTCTTTGTGTGCTATGGAATGGCCGGAGCAACGGAAGAAAAAGGTGGGTTTGACATGAAATGTTGCATTGCTCAAGCTTTTCACAGTATTTGTGGTACCAGCAAAGTAATTTGTGAAAAATGACTAAAGACTGTTGGATTCTATCACAAAATCTACAAGCACCGAGCTTATTGGGGACTTGTGATAATGCTGCTCAGGGCCTGCACTCTGTTATGCTTAGTGCCTGATGCATTCTTTATGGCCAGATACTGTGTAAAGGGAACAACTATTCACTTGCTAACTCTTGTTTCTGTCTAGTTGCAGTGGAAGTCGGTGCCAGCCACCACACGATTACTGGTGGCTTCTGTTTTACCAATACCTCAATACCAAGTTCTCTCTACTATGAAGCTTACTCTCTGAATTACATGAACAAGGGAGGATTTCACCAAGGATCATGGTGAGAACAATGGGGAGATCAAAGCTAGAAAAGAGGGAGGAATTTGTCAGAATGAGACCCACTTGAAATACAAAATTATTTTGAAAGACAGTGGGTGGCACTGGGAAGGTGCATGTTGAGGACAGAGACAGTGAAGGGCAGGGTGAGGGAAGCCCACACAGGGGCAAAAATGGAACTGAGGGCATCCTTAGGGAAGAGAGAACCTGGGTTTGTCACTACAGAGAAATTACAAGCCAAGTATCCCAGGCTGAAACTTCCTAACACACCAGTTCCCTATTTTGTTGCCCTTAGCAGGCAGTTGGTGCCCATTAGCTCTTCACATTGCCAGCTATTCCTGTGCCCTAGGAGCATCTGCAGAGAAAGACAGGGTAGAATCATACTTAGCCCCCTGCAAATTTCCACCCTCCAATCCTTTGCAGCAACTTCCCAATGTGGAAAAGCCTTTCTTCTTCCTGTTCTTGCAGCCCCCTTTTATTAAATAAGAGTCCTTGGGGCCCTGTTGTGAGATTTAATTCATTTTTTTGCAACATGCTGAGATTCCAGGTGAGAAGTGCAGCGGCCAGTAATGCTGTTTACACCTCCAACTACGCCAAAGAGCAGCAAAGGCCAAACTCCAGTATGGACGTTGATGTAATTCTTCACACGTAACCCGTGCAAGGCAATACCACACTTTGTGTACATGAGTGTGCAGTGTACAGGGGTGGAATCAAAAACCAGCTGCTATAAACCCCCTCCTTGGACACCACAGTGATTGTTACTGCATAATGGCAGACGATGCACATCAGAAGGATTTATCCAGATAAGGCAAAAAATCTGCAGACGTTTTAATCAGTACCAAGATAGATCTTGTTTATATCAAGAACCTTTTTAATGCAGCATTGCTGGTTTGGTCCGACATCATCTCCTGCAGTGTGTGGAGACAGGCCAGGAGTATGAAGGCTACAGAGCAGAGCAGGAAGAAAGTCAACTGTGAAATTGGTAATTTTATGAGTTTCACGGGGGGTTTTGTTGTTAGACACAATGCATTTGGAACAGAGTGCCCGGGGTAATACCATCCACATAGTGTCCATTTGTCAGCTATAGGTAACGATATCTTTAACCTAGAGTCCTGGAGATAAGTACAAAGGGAATCCAAAAGTAGGGTTTAACTGGCTAAGCGTGGAGATGTGCTCATCACAGAAGGGTCATGAGGTGTTACTGCCACACCTCTGAGTCTGGGGAGCCCATCAGAAACTGAGGCATGGTTTGTCCTTGAGGAGGGGTAGGAAATGTTACCTCATTTTTCAGAAGCCCAACAGAGTCCCTTTTTCCTCAAAAGATGGTCAAGGAGGAGACCCTCACTGATGTACCTGACAGTGCATATATTCTACTGGGTTGTGTCAAGATTGAGCAGAAGGATAGGAAAGCAAAATCATGTGGGGCTGAACAGCAAACAACATTTGCTCCCTTTTTCTCACAGAAAAATACCTGGCCCTGTTTCCCAGTTGAATTAATCTATTTCTTCAAAAGGTTATCAGCTTTATGTTCGTTGCAACAATTCCTTTGTATCTGAAACTTCAATAGTTAATATCAAGAACACGGGTTAAATGAGCAAATGCATTTGCAGCTTTCATTCCACCTGCAGTGTGCTTATTTAGTTTCAGATGCTGAGGTCAGACTTAAGGGGGAAAAAAAAAAGAGAGGGAAAAAGGCAAAAAAACAAAAGGAGAGAACTGCTTGGGTAGAGGATGTTGAGAAGGGCATCAGCCGCAGCCTAAAGGGTTAAGCAGAAAGTAAAAGAAGGATGGGAGTGAGCATAGCCATCGCTTTGTGTGAAAGACAGTCTTTCCACCTCACAAACCTCTGTAGGATTCTGGGTCTGGATGGCAAGCTGTGGCTCCATGCGGGTTATGATTTACATTGAGTTTGGTTGCATATTTACTTGGTAGCACACAACAAAGACTGGGGAGGGAGGGGGAGAGAAGGGAGATCAGCACTGATCTGTCTGTAGTCTCGTATCAGCCTAATTCAGAAATGAGCTGGGGTGGGTTAGGTTCATCTCCTTTTTTCCAGGACACACCCCAGGAGGATTTCTTCTCATCTGGGAGAAAACATACCTGTTGTGCTTCACTTCTCCTCATAAAAGGGAAACATTCAGGTCAAGGTGTGCTTACAAAGGGAGCAGGGAGCTGGAAATGTTGTCAGGCATGTAACTCTCAAAACCTGGGTCTCTCCCTCTCTCCCACTCTCACACTTGGGGAGAAGAGAATGATACTCCTGGCTTAAAACACTCTGGTCACAGACCAGGCCAAATTGGGTGTTAAAAGATTAGTTAAAACATCTCTAACCCCCACTCTCCCTGCTTTACATTAATGTGATTAAATTATGTTCAGTGTTTAACGTTGCACACATCTCCTCCCATTCTGGTGCTACTGTGGGAATTTGTTAACTTTCCAAGGGCTATTGTGAGGATAGTCACAATGTATACACATGTTAAAGAGAATATATATTTTCCTGTATTTTGCACAAAATCCTTGCATTGTATTAAAATATGTAAGCAAATTCTAGTGTTAAGATATTTCCACATTATGATTTATTCCATTATCATTTTTTCCATCTCAGAATGCAATTAATATGGTTGTGTGTTAAATGATTCAGTGAAAGTAAATCTTTTATATTCAGGTAAGCAATTCAGCCTTGTAAGGTTTTATGGGAATTAGATTTTTTGAAGTCTGTGTTGAGCATGCCCATAACTCTGACAGAGCCCTGCAGGCTCTTGTCTTCACCTTCAAATCATAAGACAGAGAAATCAAGCTCCCTCTGTGCTCTCAATTATACCAAAAAACACGGAGCAGAAGTCTTCAGTAATTCAATCCCTGTGGAAGCTTCTTCATACTGTTTGCACTGTTGGAACTGCTGACAGCAGCAATCCCACAATCCCTCCTGGTAGGCTGTCAAAGTTCCTCGTGCGGTGTGAGCGGCACTGCTCTGTCCCACCGCTCCTCCTCCAGAGACCTTTAAGCACATGCATGACTTTTGATGCTTGCTCGATACAGTGGCCAAGAGGCCAGAAAACATCACAAGGAGAGTTCTCATACTCTTACAAGGTGCTTTGTACTCAAGCTAATAGGATCTGTGGCTACATGTGGGCCAGGGCTGGTGTAATTTAATCACAAGTACAGCTGCATAAACACTGTACTAAGGAATGTCTGCCTGCAATTGGATTCTTTCTTTGAAAGTGCACTGTAGAAAATTCCTGAGTGCCATTTTCCATATGGTTAATGAGGAAATGTATCATGGCCAGCTTTTAAAAGTAATTTGAATTTATGAGTTGCGGTGAT
>VZTZ01013274.1:138089-140589 GCA_013400955.1 Drymodes brunneopygia | reverse complement strand
ACAGTCATACAAAAAGTTTTGTACTTTTCTTTTTCTTTTTGATTTTAAGAAAAACAAGATTTCCATTGTTGTAAATTAATTAAAAATAAACAACTATAACCCCCTGTAAATCAATTACTACCACAGTTAATGAAAAGTTGGTTGGTGTAAACTACTCTTGGCTTCACATTAGGAGGCTTAACACACAAGAATAAGAGTAATACAAGAAGTAACAATGTTGTGGCTGGAACACTAAGGGCCACTTTCTCTCCTTTTAAAAAAGCACAAGTAAATCCTTAAACAAGTGCAATTGTGCACAGTAACAGGACTTTTCTGGGAGTAGCTCCACCCTGCTTCCATGCTGGGCATCAGCAGACTTCTGGAGCTGTGGGCTGCAGAAAGCTCATCTATTTTATTCTTATTGCTCTCGCTGCCTGTTCCTTCCCTACCTCACCAGCTGAAATGAAGTGTCCCATTAAAACAAATAAACAAACAACCCTCCCCAACAACAGCAAACAAAGCAACACGCCTCCACCCCCGAGTCCAACCCAAAACAAGAAAAAAATCCATATAAAACCCCACAGCCTCTCCAGGATGCATGAAATGTACCTCTGAGCCCAAGAACATAGGACAGGAATAGTGACAGGGTTTATAGGGGTGCAAGGTTCTGTTGGCTTTGTCACTGTCGTGTCCACAATTAAGTAGCTTTCTCATTATATATTTATTTTACAGAGATTTTGTAAAGAATACAAAATCAGTTTTTATATCCATCCAAAGTCTTGATTGTAAGACTGGTCATACTATTCATAAACCCTCAGGCTTCTCCCTTGGAATTTCAAGGAATTAATTTTTCACTAAACACCTGCTAAAAGGCTATGCTGTTGCACTTGGGCATACAATTTAATCTTTTTGTGCTGTCTCCCAGCACTTTCATTGCTGTCTATGGATTTCACAGGCAGGAAAAAACTGAGCCCAGCACTAAAGAGATGAGGACAAAAAGTAGTACCCAGTCAGATTAAAAAAATAAAAAGGAGTATTTTAAATATGCCCTCTTCCATACAAGACACAGAGTTTCTCCATTCAGAGTTTCTGACACGTAGACAGATAGGAGTGCTTATTAAAATATTGCAGCACATGTGTGAGCTGGGACATAGGGGTTTATAGCAGTGAAAAGAGAGGAATCACTACATGCAAGTGTATATTACACGCTGAACTACACTGCTGTATATAGTATTAACTTGTACTGCTTTACTCACCTCATACAACAGAATCCAAATTAGGTCCCATTATTACATTGAAGGCTCACACTCAATAGCAGTTAAGCTTCTTTGAATGGATTTCCTATTGTATAAAAAGTATGCCAGTCTTTGACTGCCAAAATCAATTAGTCACATTCATTATGCCTCTATTTATTAATGCTGTACACTTTATAATGCATTTGCTGCTGAACAAAGAAAGTTATAAAATATCAAATATGTGTTATGATTGTAATTATAGCAAAAGAAGTAATGCTCTCTTTTAGTCGCTAACTGGTTACAAAGCTCCTGTAAAGATTACATTAGTGGTGACAGATTTATGATCTTTTCCAAGATGTAATCCTTTCTAGCTCACATTTTTCAACAGAAGAACTATGCGATTGGTTACAGGTTATTGGCTTCAATAGTTATATTCAGCAGAGATTATTGTGCTTCTGCCTCCCATAATCCAAACACACAATGTAATCTTAACAGATGCAATTTTAATCTGTATTGCACTATTATAATAAAGTGGGGCACCGTAAGTCTTTTTACCAATATAGAGTTCGGTGTTAATTCAATGATGTTAGGAATGACCAACGAGTATTAAAATCCAGCAAATAATTAAACCTAACGTGAAAATGAAGGAAGAACAACACTGGCATTCTTGCAACAGTGGGTTTTGATGGCATTTACTATCAAGCTGCTACACCTTAATGTACAAAAAAAATTAATTCTAGCCATCAATGTCATATAGCTAACAATTTTCCTGAATACTACACAGTAGCAACTGAAACCTACATTATGTTTTACCTTGCTTTCACAGATGCTGCTGCATGCTACTGTCTAATAAAAGTAAGATTTAAAAAAATATTTTATTAATATGCAGCAGCAAGAGTATGCCGGTGTACATGAAAAAATGAAAGGCTGGGTGAAAAACTTATGAAGGCTCCATATTTCTACCATAAACAGAGCATGCACAAATTGAACTGCATTTCCTAACCTTGGCTCCCATAGCATAGCTTGTGGCGGTACCCCAGTACTCCCTTCTTTTCCAAAAATGTGTCCAACTCCCTCTGCTTATTTCCACTGCTGACTTTGGCAGAAAGCTCCATATTCCATCCGCCCTTTTTTATAAAAAATATTCTCTCCTAAACTGTTTGTCTGCTGCAGTCCAGTCACAGGGTCAATCATGAACCCTTTGTTTTCAAATTACTTGCTACTTCAAAAAGCTGACTGGCATTAAACCTATTTCCTTTTAGGAATATAATCCATCTCTCTTAAAT
>VZTZ01013274.1:80589-133089 GCA_013400955.1 Drymodes brunneopygia | reverse complement strand
TCACCATAATTTTGGGCTTGCTATCAGCACCAGCAAAGAGTTGGCAGTGACATCATATATACACCCAGATGGCACTTCCATTTTACTGGCTACATTGTTCCTCATGGATTTGAAGAGGAAACCTACCCAGGCTGTGTGGCTGCAGTTTAGAACCTGTTCTCATTTGGGGTCTCTGCTGCAGAGAAATGTACAAAAATGAAGAAAAATGGAAAAACAGAGCAACATCTAGACAGCCTTCCTCAGTTCCCACACTCACCATCTGCCCCACCATTTTAATTTGACATGGTTGTTAAAAGTTGATGTTTACTGAAATAAATAATAGTACTCTAAAGCCACTACTGTATATTACAGTATACCATTCTGCAATATCCAGACTGTAGGACCATCATAATGGAGACCTTGTCTTTATGTACCAAGGTGTGCATTTGTATTTTCAGTTGGTAAAAGAGTAAACAAATATTATCCTCCTCTATGTCCCCTTGTTACCTTAAGCCCCAACATTTTGAAGTAAGTTAAGGATGGCAAGCAAACAGTCTTTTCATTTATCCATTCCTTCCTTCTTTCCACAGCTCCAGTATTAACTACATTTTTCTTATAATGTATTTTAGAATAAACATGTGCTGCACCTGTACAGCTTTTGCAAACCTCCAGTGTTTCCAGTGGCTTTGGAAAAAGGTGACCTGCATGCTCACACTGTTTGCTGGCTCCATTTCTCCTTTCCACCCCCTCACACTGTCTTCTTCTTTCATGTCATTTTGAACCATTTTTTCATGTTTCTCACTAATCTCTAATACCAGCCTCTCCCACCCACCCTATGGATGTGCTTTAGAAGGCTGCAGTTCACTGCTGCTCAAGTATGCGAAGTCTTCAAGATAGCTAACATAGCAAGCCAAGCTAATTAAAACACACTGAATTAGAATATAGCTACACAAGTAAAAGATATGCAGAAAAAAACCCACAGAGCTGCCCACTAATACAGCTAAAAGAGCACCAGAGCCTTGCTACTTAATTGCAGAGGCTACTGGCAAGCAGGTTTTAGCTACAACAGATGACTCCCCTTTAGCATCCAAGTCCTACGCAGACTATTCTAAATCAGACTTTATTCATTATGATGAGCTACTATGAATTACTTCAGAATCTACAGTTAGTGTTAAGCAATATTTGTTTAAAAAAGGTTTGAGGGAAATCTTGTTAAAAATTCTGAATGGTATTGGAATTTTGAGCATACGAGCTTGCCATTCTAAACCATTTGATTAAATTTAACCATAGGAAGCTCTTCCAAGACCTAATGAAGCAGCAATTACATCTGAAGAGGGAGCCAAGCCAAGAATTCTACCATTCCAATAGCTCTCCTTTGAACATCATGCTACAATATCTAATCTTTTCAGTTTTGAGTCTACACATACAATAAATCTCTGAGCTTTTGA
The DNA here is from genome assembly GCA_013400955.1 of Drymodes brunneopygia. Taxonomy (NCBI): domain Eukaryota; kingdom Metazoa; phylum Chordata; class Aves; order Passeriformes; family Petroicidae; genus Drymodes; species Drymodes brunneopygia. Next base: position 131,662 of record VZTZ01013274.1, on the reverse strand, counting down.
ATTTGTATAAAATGAATCATATGGAAAAACATGTTGTTGTGGATTTTTTTAATATAAAGAGCCTATTGTTTTTAAAAATTGGGATAGTTTTAAGATTTTTAATACTACCAAAAAAAAGCCTTATGCATGAAATAGGATCCAGATGAATTTAAAAATTCTGAAAGTATTTTCAGGGTCTGGCTGAAAAGCAGATGCTATGTCCATGCTTACTCCCTGTATTTCACAGTACTTTAATAGGAATTTTGACAAATACATACAAAATTGAAAAAAAGAATTTAAATAAGCATGGAGTGAATGTTAACATTTTAAAAAAATTGCTGGCCCTAATTCTGATTTCAGTTGCTTTTTCATAAGCATTTGCTCACACTTCATCATAACCATGTACGTGGTAGCTCACTGTGTTGGTGTAAGCAGGACAAGGAACAATCCCAGCACTTTCCCTTTTGATTAAAAGGAGGAACTGTTAAAACTGGAAAATGGTTTCATTTTTCATGCCATCAGCAAATGCAGATTGTTTGTTTTTTTCAGTAACACTATTGTGTTGCACAAAGATGATCTGTTTGGTGATTTAAGATGTAGCTAGAGCAATCCAAGTGCAGCCAAATCGATGGAGGCAATCTTGCTCTATTTCCAGTTTTCCAACATTTCTTTATTACATGTAATAGAACATTTTAGCATAATAACTCAGAAGTCCTGAGATACAGAAGATGGAGAAATAATGTTGAAAAGTAATTCCTCACATCTGGCTTTCACCACATGAAGTGCAAATGGTGAACTTAAACATGGAAATACAATTTACTCCTTTGAAAGTTTACACCCTTATCTCTTGCAAAGAGCATACATTCATTTCCAGTGCCTCAAGGTAAAGACTAAGGCATCCATCTCAAGAACAGTATCAGAAGGATTTGGAAGCAATCTTTTCATAATGTTTCTTTGGAAGGGAAGCTGGGTTACTCAAAATTCATAGCAATTATTAAGTTTACATTCACACAGCAGATATGGTACCATATTATTTCCCATCAACTGTGTTGTCACCTGCAGAGAATCTCTCCTTGGTTTAAGACAGCCATTGATTATAAGGCATTAGCACTCTGCTGCACAAACCCAAGTTATGCCCCATAAGTGAACCGGGCAGGCCTGTAATACGCATAGTCAGCTCATGAGGACTGTGTTTACCTCTTTTTTGAGCCCTTCATTTTGGTGATTTAATAGGCAAGCAATTTCTTACTTCAGCAGATTCTTTCTGTATTATCAAGTCAGGTATTTCTGGGCAAATACGTGGGTGTTGAAAAGACTCACAAGGCTCCCCAAAGCTTTGCTGTATCAGTGGAGTGTGCACTGACAGCAGGGACTCTTTATGACAAGAAAAGCTGATCAGCTGCAAGCTTGCCTCTTGATGAATCTAACTCTTCACCAGGTCTAAACTAAGCCTGTGGGTTTTGTGGTTTTTTTGTTTTTTGTTTTTTGTTTTTTTTTTTCTTCTTAGCCTTGTTTGAGGCCTGCAGAAAGTTATGAAATAGATTTTCCTAGTCCTCCCAGGAGCAAGGCCAGGTTCACATCCTGACCTCAGAAAGCAGTCCACAAAAGTCAGTCTTCTCTGCCTAACATAAAGCAAACTACAACATGCAACATGAGGCAATATTAAGAGTGAGAAATGACAAGCATTGTATCAGCATTGGGAAGGAAAAATAATAAAACCCAACCATATTAAAAATTCCAGCAACAACAGTACCGAACACTGCTACCGTTTCCATAACCAAGGGTGGAAGCATGATACTCATCTGCAGAGCGCTTAGTTGGAAGGAAGATTTCAATTACAAGTCAACAAATTAGAAATTCTTTACTGCAGAGGATTATTTATTTTTACATACTTCAGACATCTTATTCTGTAACCATTCTACTACCATTTGGATAGTGTAATGTACAAGCACATACAGACTCTCACAAGATGTACTAATGAAAATACAAAATAAGCCTAAGGACTGAATCTCCTCTCAACAACATCAATGTAAATCAGCTCAATCAACTGGGGGACATTGGTGTGAAAATTGAGTGAGGGAAGAATTGGGCTCTGATGCTTTGAACAGACTGCTCAAGTAAATTTTAGAAATGTGAAGGCTGTTAAACTGTGGGTTTAGGAGCTTGGAAGACAAGAGAGGTGTAAAAACGATAAATCTTATTCTCATGGTGAAATAGCATTAAGGAATCAAAACATGGTCCCAGAATACATAAATACTGAAGTGGAAGTTGCTAACAAAAGCATCAAGAGTTTAACACAAGTAAGAAACCAGATTCTTATCAAAGACCACAGGATTAGAACAACTAGCTCCCTTTAGCATGAGTGACAGTGGTGCTTGTGCAAATCCCATGTATGGTGATGGGATATGGACTCTGAAATCTCTGTGACCTTGGTGTGCAATATTTATGTCTACACCTTTAGCCTCTTGTGCATAATGAGATGCAATCTTTTAGCTTTATGCACTTCACCAGGCTTTCAATTAGAAGGAGCAAATTTTTTTGGGGGGGGTGGGCGAAGAATGCTAAGCTACTTAGACAGAAGGTAGTGAATCAAAAATTGCAAAACTTGAGCTTTCAAAAATAGCCTGAGTGACCTCTTCCAATACTCTGACCACTCCATCACAAGCAGGAGGCAACCCCTGTGAAGAGCGAATTCTGGCAAAGTTCTCTCTTCACAGATGATGCACAGCTTAAGCTATAATGAGTTTTTGGGTTACAAATGCTGAACGCATTAATATTCCTTGATGATAATTATCACAGTATAAGCACCTTTCCCAATGTGAGTAGCATAAAGCAACTGAAGCAGCATTTTTACTACATTTGAAACAAGCTGGAAAATGGGATTTTCTACTCTTGTAACCTGAGGTCAAGATACATCAAGCTATGCATATTAAGTATGTCTACCCTATATAACTATATAGACCTTTCCATATATTCACACACATGCATGCAATTAACACCTTAATTTTTTGAATACTTAAACAAATATGCCATGCATATGAACATGATTTCCCAAGAAAAATCCAACATTTTAAAGCAAACTCAAATAATTTTCAAACAGGCTACACTGGTATTTCTTCCAAAGTGAGTAATTTTTTTACAAAATAAAAAAAATATAAAGGTGACTGATACAAACTTAGAAAAAATATTTATATTCACCCAAACAGAAAATAACATTTGTAGGAGAATGCTGCTTTGCACCTTCAGGAGTTAAACTATGCGCCACACTAAATATGTCTCATACCCACTAGTACAAGCCTTTATTTTTTTTTAGAAACGGGTGAAAATATAGTTCTTCAGTGGGTCCAAATACTTGCACAAAGCTCACAGACTAAGTAATGAAGGGGAAGACTGGAGATATCCCAAGGAAACAGAGGAGTGGGAGCCTCAATCCAGTAGCTGAGCACCTTGAAGTGGTCCCTTACCTGTCAGTGCAGGCAGCAGAACTGCTGTGCTGCCTCTGCATGGGGCAGGAACATGTGCAGCCTGGCAGCAGCAGCAGCAGCAAACACACTGATTTAACAGCCAGACAGGCTCACCCCATCTTTGTAGCTTCCTCTTACACATGGACAGGGGCAAATATCTGGGAGTTATCCCAAGAAACAGATGAATACCCATTGCAACACATGTGGAACCCACATACCTTCCAGAGATAACAGGAGATGTGCTGTCTTAAACAGTATAAATAGGCTTGGCTGTTCTGTAAGTGCATAATACTTGTATAATTTAATTATTATACAAGTACTTACTGAGGATTAATTAGCATACAACAAGGATCTGAAACTTGCAGACGTTTGTCAAAGAAGACAGGGTTTCTAATGATTTATTATTGTTTGATTAACAACATCATGCAGAAGCTATGTTATTAAATCTCTATGTTTAATACTACAGACCCTAAAAGCACTACCTAGTGATGAACTGTTACCCTCAGAAGAGGGCAACAACTTGATCTCTGCTTTTCTCTAATCCGCAACTCAGAAAATATTAATTGTTAAAAATGATGTTCTGGTAAGGAGCCTTTAAAACACCACCCTGTGAGTCACAGGGTTTTTACTAAATGTTATAACGTTGTTTTAATACCATGCAAATAAACTTAGTGCAGCTTTCTTCTGACAAAATGGGAGTCAGGTTGAATCCTTAATCTGAAAAATGGAAATCAATTCTGATGTTCCGTTGGTGTGAAATCTGCTGAATGTATTTATGCCATGTTGTCCTGCACTTCCTTTAGGAAATATGCCATGTTACAACCATTTCAAGAACTAAAGCATAATTTTTACTTATGTGCTGTAAAATGTCTCAAAATTCCATTTGAATATGTGGCAAGATTTTGAATTGAATATGCTAAATATTTAACAGCACTATTGACTTATTAAATACTGTAATGTGAAAGCCATGAAAGGATGATATAAAGCACATGACATTTTTTTTTCACTTAACATCGGTGCTCACTTTGAACACTGTACAAGCCCATTCATCAGAAGAACTGAAGCATTCTAAGAAATATTTCTTCTTATCAGATAAATGGCATCTTGCTATTATACAAATGATTAAATCCCTCCTTGGTTAATTGCGTAAGATCTGTTCCTCTGCAGTTAAATCCCCTCTCCATCCTCCCCACTAAAACGTCTGAAAAGATCACCTCTGAAAATTAAAAGTGACGTAGAGAAATCAGGATGGCACAAGATATATTGTTTATATGAAAGGCAAACCTAAGGGAAAAAAGAGCCAGATAGAGAATACGCAGCTTTGGTTTATCATACATAGAAACTGCATGGCTGACCATTTTATAGGTAGAAAATTGAATTAGTTCCTCTGAACATCACAATACATTTGATAATTACATAATACAGTGACAGTCGTGTTAAAAAAAGGGACATAAGACTGAAAATGTTCTATAAAAATAAACATTTCCATTAAAACAGAATCAAAATAACTTGGTTCACAACAACAGATGTATTTCTGTAGAAATCACTGAAAAAGGTTTAAATCCACAATGAAATATATTAATATAAACGAACAAGGAAAAAATCTCTTGGCATGGAATTGCCTGCAGAGTGTGCATTTATTCTGTAAACACTGTAACAATGATTATCTGTCCTTCCAGCTCTCAGTGGAGACTCCTGCTTTTGAAAATGTCTTGTGGTGACTTACTAAATTCAGGCTATTTCAATTAGTATTACTGCACATTAAAAATTAATTGTATTATAGAGTGGATTAAGGTTTAAATTTCAGTTCTACAGTGTGTGTGCTAGAAATGACAGCTAAAAATCAATGCTCTCTGGCCCATAATCGGATGTTTGTACGACTAAATAGTGTGGAACTGGTGTCAGTTTTAAAAGAATTGATAGTTCAATTCAAGGTGTGTCAGCTCTAATTCCTGATTTAAATGGGAATGCTACCAGGCTACAGTATTAACCTAAAGAAGAAACTGAAAAAACCAAAAAGCTGCCTTGCAATGAAAAAAAATGGGCTATCTTCATAAGGATGGAAAAAATCCAAATTACAGCTCAAAATTCGTGTTTGGTACCACTGAGGGAAAAAGAGATGTTTTAATGGGATGATGACTTCATTACAGAAGACACATATTTTTTTCCACATGTTAAAATACCACCCAGAATGGCAATTTAGGGTCCAATCTTACAAACACTTGAGAACATATACAGCCTTATTCCTGTATAAAAGGAAGCTTGTGACATTTATTCATGTGAATAAAATCAAATGCTTAGTTGCATGTTTGCAGGATCAGGCCTTTTTGCTACAGTTCCAGATGTACTGTGGTGCCATCCAAATCCATTCAAAACTTTTCCTGAGTATGACAGGCACAGATACTGGTACAGAAGGGAGCTTGTGGACCTTGTGAAACTCATGCTTTGGGATGCTTTTTTTTGGTCAAACAGTCCTGGCAAGGACAGCACCAAAGAATGCAGACAGCAGAGCCACAGGCCAACACACCTGGGAGCCTTGATGCTGTGCAAGCCATACAAAGAGCTGTAGGTTCTACGTTCACCCCTTGGCAGACCACCAGTAGGGGATGTTGAATCCCCAAGCTGCAGTGGGAGGGGTGACAGGAATGTTGCTATCCAAGGCATCAAAAGTGATCAGGCAATGAGGGCACATGGGAGTGGTTCTTTGTACCTCCAGTAAGTGTGTCAGCTGTGGTCTCCTGAGCTGCCGTGTGGCTGTAGAACACAGGACAATTTCTTCACCTCTACACGTACAAAATAAATTATTATCCTACACCTTATCATCTGACAAATCAGTTAAAATGTGCCTGCATGAATGAAGGCTCCTTCTTGTACAACTAAGGCAGGAATCTGCACTCTTACCTTGCTGAAACCACTGTTAAGACATTGTCACTGTAGGTTGAAAAGATTTTTTAAAAGAAAGTGTCTTTATTAAAATATTTGTATCTTCACAATAATAATAATTTTTCTTACTTGGGTAAAATGAGTTTTGCAGAAGGTTCCTTGTGATCACGGCACTGGATGATAAACTGACACCACCGTCATAATTCTCTCTTTGAATGTGAACACAGTGCCAAAAGGAAAGGAAATAGCTCAAGCAAAATCATTCTTACACTCTTCAGTATTGTAAAATGTATGGGGAATAGCAGGAAGGTAAAAAGCATGTTCCACTTGTTATAAATCTAGTATTACTCCTGTCTGAAAATGGTTAGCAAGAAATGTCTGTCACTTCTATCAGTAACAAACTAATTTCTTTTAAGAGCAAATCATGAAGAACACTGCAAGTCACGTGAACAGACCGAGCTGGCTTCACTAAAGTATTGCAAAGCCACACAGGATACCAGAGCCTGGAATTGAACAGTCATTGGTGTGTACCTAAGAGACAAATTGATGTCCAAAATGTTTTTAAAGATCCCCTGTGCTACATGGATGTCCAACAGCAAGTTTGGTATCAAGAGAGTAAAGAAGATGGGTTGTAATAACAACAATAAAGAAATAATCTGGTGCAAATAGACCCCAAGGTGTAGTAGTCATCCCCGTGCAACAATCACCCTTCACTGCAATTTAGTGATGTTGCTTCATTATAATACAGCATACAAAGGGGGCAATATTAAGGCACACTATTTAAAGCTACAAGATCTGTGGTGCCAGCTATAGCTGTTACTGAATCACAACTATAGATTAAAAAAAAAAGTAATTTCAGCAGAGAATACTGAAAAATTAAAACTCTCCTGAAGGTGCACAAGTGTGTCATTTTTACAAGACTTAGCTGAATGCCACAATAAGAGATTGACGCTAAAGACTGACAATACGTTTTACAGTCTGAACCCTCAAACTCGTTACAAAAGCACAGCTATAACTGCTTGCAAATTAATGACAGCCAAGAAAGACAAAGAAATTCAACTGGTTTAGGTAAGGGAGAAAAGGAATATTTTTGTATGAGAGGAGAATATATAGGAATTGAGGAAGAGATTTGTGCAGGGGACAGGACCTGCAGAGTAGATGGATTTTGAAACAACTTTCAGAATTGCAGTGACAAAGGAAAAAATCTGAAGAGGAGTAAGACAATGTTACTGACTCATGGAAACCATCATAGCTTCTGCTAACTCTCTTCCTGTTAACTGGTTCTGACTGGGGAAGAAATGAAGGACAATTTCTGTTGTGTGGAGCAGGTGATGTCAAGTATATATATCAGCTGGACAGCATCTGTGAGGAGGGATGATACAGTAAAAGAGGAAAAACAATTTTTCCTTAAATTGCACTCTGAAATAGTTAGGAAATATGAACCAAATTTGGGAGCTCTAAGGCAAGCAGCAGAATTCCCCATTAGCCAAGAGATAATAAAAAAACCCAAATTATTTAATAGCTTGCTATTTACAGCATTACAGTACTTTTCCTTCTGAATGTACATTAACTAATTTGTCTTGAAAAAATCCCTGTGGCTAAGTACTGTCTCCATTTCCCATTTCAGTGACTTGTTCTAGGCTAGTGAAGAAGTCACTGGGAATGCTGGAACCACCACAGACTTGCACCCATTCTGACTCCTGATTCAACATTCTGAAATGAAAATTGTCTTTGTAGCCTGTCAAGCAAAGATGTGAAAAACAGGACTTGGGGAAAAAAAAGGAATTCCCCTCCAAACAAGAAAGGAGAATGCCATAAAGCAAAAGGAGAGAGAGGTACTATGTAATGCTATGAAAAAGTTAAACGAATTTGTGGGACATAATGGTGTAGGAGAATTTAGAGTCAAAGAGTCTTCCAAATCTGCTTTTAAGGAGATGAATGAGAAGGATACTTTTAAGAAAAAAAGGGCAGCTGAAACACGTTGAGTGTTTCTCCAGTCAGAGAAGAAATCTTCTCCTACTGAAGCTTTAGCTTGAAGGAGACAAAGAAAATTACCAGCCCACAAAAAGACTGGCCTGGAGGACCCATCACAAGGGTTGAAAGAGATGCACATGCAGCACAAAAGCGGCAGTTGATGTAAAATACGATAACCTAGGTGACATATCATAGAAATTAGAGTCCTATTTTCTGTCACCTAATTTATTCCCATGCACCACCATGAAGGATTTTTCCTGGCGGTACAATTCCAGTCTGTACTGCTAGGCATACTCCATCACTAGTGCAAATGCAGAAGCATGTAAAAGTAGAGAATTTTTCCATTATTAAGAAGTATCCCGAAGATTAAGTTTTCTAGACTAGCTCTCTGCCCAAGCCTATTTATTTCATTTTTCACTTATTTCTTTTTATTTTTCTGTTGCTTTCATTTTATTCTTCTTTTTTAAAGCTCAGCTATATTTTTATCAAAACATTTTAAGAATACCATCCCTGTTAAGTCTGACTTGAAGAGTACTAGCACACAAGGAGCAGTGCGGGTTAAAAGTTCAAATTTGGCAGGGAAATGTCACTCATCTGAAGAGATGAGTATTTAACTGCTCTGGTGAAAATTGGTTTTGATTTGATCATGTTATGACAGTTTGCAAATCACACTTTGCACTAAGTGATATTTGGGTTAGGCTTTTTAACCAAACTTTGAGGGAAACGGAAGGCTGCATTGCCTCTGAATGTCTAATTGAACAAGGTAGTAAACATCAACATCTCCCAAGCTGTTCAATAAATTTCACAGTGCTCTGCAGGAGTCTCATCTGGGGGACTTGGGGGGGGTGGAGGAATTTTTTTGCACAGTTATCCAATGTCTTGGCACTCTCATAGGTGTGCAATGAAAAGCAATGAAGCCAGAAGCACAGTGGGTTCATTGTGAAGGTTGCCTGTGAGAGGGCTGGGAAAAGGGGTGCCTAGGCAAACAGCTAGATATTAAGAATACACTGCTGAGGTCCTGAACTTCAACACACTAATAAAGTGCTGTGTGAGAGAAAATTTGAATTGTGTGGCTAGGCACTGGAAAAAGAAAGCCAAAACAGGATGTTACAGGCACATCCTTAACTCTGGCCACTGTACATGTGCTTTATGATTGCTTTTGATTATACAAATATACTATTCCTTTTATCATTCAGTCTAATCTAAATGTGAGGCTGGTACCTTTCATCATAAACACAGTGAATAAGGCAGTGTTTTGAACTAAGCTTTGTCCAATGCACCGTGAATAGCATATTCTCTAAAGTCTCTTGGATAAGTACCATATATATCAGATTATATTCATGTAATAAAAATAATGTGTTATGTAGCTTTGCACCTTTGAGCAGGTCTCCTTCATTCTGCCCACTGCTTCATTTCCTCTGGGGCTTCTCATAATGCCCTGAGTTGCACAACATATTCAAATACTAGCTTGGTTAAGGAAAAGAAAAGCTACAAAAAGGAAGGTTTCTTCTTCTTTTCTTCCTATATGCTGAAATTACTTCTATAGATACATTAGTTGAAAGCCACAAGACAGAATTACTAATTTCTGCCCCACTAATACATGGGTGCAATGGTTTTATTTGCATGTTTCACTAGGAGAGTATATAATAATTTCTTCACAGTCTAGAATCCTGAGATTGAATGCTAAGGGCCTGACAGTTCTGTGCATGAAGAATTTTAATTTGGCAATATTTACATTTCCCATTTAGGAATTAGGGGGTTTTAATTTTTGTATTTCACAGACATGCATACCTGTTTTGTTGGTTGCTGAAGCACCTGTCTTACAAGCTGAAGGACATGATAGCTACACCTTACATATACACATGCATACACCCATGTATAGAAGAGGGTGCATTCAATAGCACAACAGTTTTTCTTTAAAGTAGGTATCACCGTTTTACTTTACTGCTGATTTTCTACTGGCTCCACTTAAAGAAAGTAACTCTACAAGTGAAAAAGGATGTGCAGAGTATCTTTCGGCCATATATGGTCTATGACGCATGCAAAAAGAAGGATTTTTAACACAAATATAATTCTAAGCTCCCATAATGGCTGTATTGAAAGCGGTGCTTACAGAAAGTGAGGTGGTAGCTCAGCCACTGTGCTGAGAAGATTGAAGGAGTTCCTTTCCTCAGAAAGGATCATTGAGAGTGTCACCGGTTAATTCCTGTTCTATGCTCCTCATTAGCATTACTCTCAAGTTTCTGGTTATCATATCCGAAATATTAAGACATAATAAGTACGAAGGTGCAGATAATTGGATATTAACCAGAACATACTTGACTGGGCAGGAGGTAGGGCCTTGCTTAAACTAATCCTGAAATGTATTAATCACCAATTAATGAATGGGTTTCAAATTCATTTTCTATTATAGAACACCTCTGAGTATCTAAGCTTTTTCTAATAAAATGACTTGGAATAACAGGATAGGAATAAGAAACACTCCAAATTGAGGCTGGTTTGAACTAATTCCCAATAGCTTGTTGTCAAGTTCATTGAAAACAATAATCCTAGAAGCAGTGACTCTCTATATACTATATATATATACGTGTGTGTAGAATAGCACTTATAGGCTCTATATGTAGGTGCAAATGGTCATACAGATGCTAAATTCAGAACAGAGATAGTTCACTGGAGAACTGCTACAGCACTATCTGTACTTCTTCAGAGCAAATATAGCTCTTTAAGATGAGCCGCATAAGACCTGTATCAATTTTAGATGGATGTTGCCAATTAATGATTTCCAGTGTGAAGACAGATATACATATATATATATCAACTTCTGTAAAAAAAAACAGCCAAAAAAGCATTCCCTCTCTCCAGCCCAGCACAAAAAGTGGTCCACACCTGTCCACTTTGTTGACCTGGGCTCTTGGTAGGTGGAAGAAGAGTGGTGGAAGGTCAGAGATCATGAAATTCAATTAAATAGCCTGGTGGGTAGATGGGGTGAGTGGGGAGGGTGAGAGAGAGTATTATTAAGCCCCAGCTTCAAATGACATTGGTGATTTTTCCATTAAGCATGCACCCTTAACCAGCATTAGTAACTATCTTGGCATGGTTGTACTTTTCTCAGCTAAGAGGCTAACTTGCTGCACACAGATAATCTCTAAGTGATGGAAGCTTTTGCTAACTTGGTGTATTTAAAATCCAGAAAGAAATGGAAAGAACAGAAAAAAAAAACCTCATGTNCTTAAAGAGTGCATTTAATTGACTGATAGACAGTAGCTTCTTTGTTCACAGAAGACAGCGAAGTAATGGCAGCTTGAAAATCGTACCATCTACAGGATCTCCTGAGACTAGTAACAGGGGGATATGTGTCAGGAATAAATAAATAATCTAATTATTAAGCCACTTCCTGTCAAGTTAACTCCAATTTGTTGGCTTTTGAAGGCAACAAAACGAGGCATTTTTCCTCATTATGCTTCTCTTTTTATACCACTGGTAATCACAGGCGGATTAAAGGGTGCCTGATTGGTTTTTTTGTCAAGGAACTGAGAAGCAGCCAACAGTACAGAAAAACAGAGTTGGGGTTAGAGGAAATTTCATGCTTGTCTCCTTTCCAGCTCCCTAACAGCCCACACTGCTGCCCCATACAGTGCTGCCAGCTGTACAGCAAATGTGTGCCCCTCCAACGGCGGCCTACCAGGCCACAGGCTCCATCCTGAGAGCTGTGAGATACCTTGCAATCTTGGCAGGTAGCTACTGCTGTCATAGGCATAATTCTAAAGGTGACCTACGAAACCCCGTCAGCTCACCAAATGCAACAATATGAGCAGCTCAGGCTCGACACCCACTCTCCATATTGGCTTCTTTTGTTGCGCTCCCCGCGTTTACATCACAGGGAGAAGCCTTGGGATGAGCTCCCCTGAAGAATCAGAGGCTTCCCTGCTCAGAACAGGGGCGATGGTGAGGCTGCCTTCATGCTGACAGCCAAACACGGCCGAAGGAATGTGCTATAGCTCCTGAGAAAGCCCGCAATGCAAACGGTCAGCGAAGAACAAAAGGAAGGCTGACACCCTGCCATTAATTCAGCCTTTGGTGCCTAAGTATTTACACACATAGTGTGTCACTGCCATGACTCCAAGGAGAAGGTGGAGGGTGGGGAACAACTTTCATTCTGCCTGGCACTGCTTTACCATAGTGTCCTGTTCATCTAGTGCTGTTCATGCCACAGGCACTTTTGCAGGAAAAATCTAAAGCTTTCATGAGCTTTGCTTCATTTCCTTACAGGATGAACTCCAGCCTGAACTGCAGACATTTTTCAGATGCTCCTTTTAGTATTATTTTTATTATTATTACTATTAGTCTTGATATTATTATTATTATTTAATAATACAACAATTGCATTCTATTTTCTTCAAATCTTTGAGTCCAAGGTTCAAACTCCCCCCCACCACCGTTCCTACCCTGCCCTCCACCCAAAAAGAATGGGATTCATGGATGTTTGCAGACTGTGTCCTGGCTGAACCATTTGTGATTTTAAAAGCTCAGAGAGCCTTTCCTGAAAGCTGTTTCAAAAAGCAAGGAGCTGTTTCTGCTTCAACGCCCTGAAAGGAAGTGCCAGCTCCAAGCAGAGCAGCTCAGTGGGGAAATCCAGCACCTGGGGACAGGGGGTGGCAGGGATGGGGCACCCATTGCCCGAATAGGTGACACACAGAACCTGCAGCCCAGTGAATGGTGCTGCTGGAACGTGTGTACAGCTGCCTTTGCCACTTCCGAATACATTCTGAATTTTTTGTTAAATTGCGCAGATAATTAAAGCCTCTTCATATTTACAGTCTGCTTCATTGGTACCATGAATTCTGTTTTCAGTTACTGTCTGCAAATTCCCTCCCTGTGCAATTTCATACTAAGCAATAACACTTCATTTTACATAAGTTTTATCTGATGTCCCCATACAGAGCTGCCAGCTGTACAGCAAATGTGCAGCTCTCAAACTGAGGCCTACTAGGCCACAGGCTCCATCCTGAGATCTGTAAGGCACCTTGCTGTCATTGGCAAGCGTTCCCTGCTATCGCCGCTACCATCGCTCCACACCACACACAACTTAAAATCATCTGATTATTAGAATTTGTGGTCCACACTCCATTTTATCCTTTATTTAATCTATCCCCAGATCACACATTTGTTTAAATGTTTTGGCTGGTTTACAAATCATGCAGCCATCTGCACAGTAGGTGTGACACCATTTTTTAGACAAAAGTTACATTACAAAACAACAAAGATAAAGCCATTTGAAATGCTTTGGTGTTTGTTATTCTGCCTGGTTTGCTTGGACCAACTCTAAGAAATAAATAGAATTATCTGTGTAAATCGATGAACATCTATGAAAAACAACACCCAGCAGAACGCAGAGCTTGCTCCATTACCTACGTTAATATCATGACAGCTGAGGAGAGATGACCTGGCCCACTTCTCATCTCTCCTGTACAGATGGCTATTAAAGAGAAAGTATCCCTTTTGTATGGTCCATGCAGAAACCCTTTATGGGCCTTTCAAATAAGCCAGCATTGCCCACAGGAGAGTAGCTTCCTGTTAGTATTAAGCAGCCCAGATTTTACTTGTTTTGTAACCCAGCTCCTCATGAAATAAACCTACGTTTTCTCAGATTTAACTCCAAATGCTGATTTTCCTGGGTATTTCAATTACATCTCCTCATTTTGCAGACAAGGTGACCAAGTTTCCTCTAACTTCCATACAACTTCTTGTCAGCTCTGCCTGTAAACAGGAGATCCACAGGCATTCAAATGATTTCCTGATGCTAAGAAGGTATGATCGCTCTCTTCCCTATAAATTGACAATTTCCATTTTTTGCTACTCAAAAACCAGTGAAAAAAGACTAAGAAAAGGAATATTCACCTCCTTCCTTCTATAGTGTGTAGATCTATATCTTTGGATACTTTTTCTCCAAATCTCAGCTAAGAGCGACTTTACAATATCAGATTTACTGTAGAGCGATTAAACTGACATTCTGAAGATGTTTTACTTGAGGTCAACATGGCGCAACAAGTATTAGTTGCTCTGCGCAGCTTTCTGCATAAGTGAAAGGAAAATCATGGGGTTTTAATGACCTTAGGCATTAGACAAATAACAGAATGTGTGAATGCCACATGCTATTACAACCATACAAGAATATTCTTGGGCTGATTTCCAGAAAGCCAATTGAGGTATTTCCTTTGTCTTGACACCAGTGATGTTGTCCACACATACTGTAATGTACACTGCACAAATGTGAGGCAAATAAGATGATTTATTTTTATAGGTTTATTATGCATGCAGTTAATACATGCATAATGCAAACATGCACATCCACACAACACACAAGCATATATACATATTATATCACTGTCACTGAAAAAATCAAAAATCACAAGTTGCACTAAAATGTGCTTTTACATCTTCTAATGGTTACACACTACTTGCTATTTTAAAACACTGTAAAATTTCTTTGCAGAGAAGTTAAAATGTTAGATCGCATTTTCTATATACCCTTCTTTTTAAACTCCAATTGTTTCAGCATATATTTAGTTACTTGGGATTTGATGAAGTATTTATTTACTGGCGTAAACTAGAATTCCTCTTGTCAATTGCAGGATTGCTTCATCCTGTTTTCTAACTTTAGTGCACAGTACCTTTTTTTCCATTCTCTTCACTTCCTCCTCCTGCTCACACCTGCTGCCCTGCTCAATGCAACATAACATCCTTCACTCAAAGACAAACTCTCCACAACAGACTTCACAAAACCGGTTTTATACATGATACTGAAAAGGTTAAAGAAAGAAAAGTCGGTTCACTTATCAGAAATGACATATTTAGAACCTGTCAAAAGTAGGGTTTCAAAAAAGGTACCAAATCCTTCCCCTTTGCTCCCCAGCTTTTCAGACGGGCAGTGGTTCTAGCTATGACACTGGGGTTTGCTTTCTTCATCAACAGAAGTAACAGCAAACTACAAAGATTGTGGCTGTTTCCTCCTTTTATCATTCTCTTTGTCAGCCTGATCAGTCCTCAATGGTAAATGTGCTGCTCTGTTGTGCACAGCCAGCGGCTCGCAATTTGCTCACTATGTTTCATGAGACAGTTGTTTGTGGCTGTTTGGAACACATTTACCTCTTTGGGGATTTATGCGCTAGCTGCAATGCCAAACTCCATAGTGATAGAAATTTCTTTCTAACTAAAATAGATAATTAGAAGCTGGTAATTATTGGTCAAGAATTATCAGAGTGAAAAAAATTAAGCTCTTCATAAATAGTTCTTGGCAATGTCATCTCTTTACATTATCTCATGCCTAACAGCACTTTACTCAGAGCACTTACAAATTTACACTACTGCTGTTGAGCCCCATAATTTTATATGGAGTAATTTCTTTCCTGAACTGCCCCCATTCTGAGCCATGGTGTATGTGCATGTGTGCAAAATCCTAGGCAACTGCTACAGCAATCGTTTAATCTATTTACACTGAACTGCATCAGATACTATAGACGTAAAGGAATCAATTGGAGATGAAACAATGTTCAGCATGCCTGCTTAAAATAACAGCAAAAAAAATAGGAGGAGCAGTGGAGTGCATCAAACAGAACACAAACAACGGCAGGCTCTTTTCCTAGTCTCTCAGGTCAAATGCCAACTGTAAACTGTGTGATGAAAACAAAGGAATGCCAGAAAGCCTTTTTTCCACAGATACTGTGTACCCAGAAATAGGATTTTCTCAAGAAAGCTGCTAAAAGTACTATGTATTCCACCCAGATAAAAAAGGTAGAAGAAAGAAGACAACTGAAGAAATACCATTTATGCCAACACTTTCTAAACCTAGATGAAACCTGAATTTATGTTTCTTCCTTTCCCACTCAGAAGCTGGAAATTGTTTCACCTACAAATTTCAATACACACACCAACAGACAGGTGTTCATTTGGCAATCAACCTTACAGTTATCCAAACAAAAGTACATGCCTACATCTAGGTCCAAAATAATGCCAAAACACAGGGCCTATTTAAAAAACCCCACACTATGCCTTGCTTTCTGTCAGCTAGCATCCCCTAGACTAGCCTGACTCAGTGTGTAGTTTAAGCAAACACAGGCATTGCTTGATGAAGCACAGTGTCTGGAAATGTGTGGACAGTTCTGCCAGGCAGAACTCTCGAACTTTAGCTCACTTAATGCAAGCAAGGGATTCCACTTCTATGCCTCTTTGTCCTCATCTGTTCCATGGAAAAGGCTTATTGCCCTGTCCCATCATGAAGATTTTGGGAAGACTCAATTAAAGGCTGCAGAACAGTTCTAAAATGGAAAGTTCTAGAAGTAGTAAATGTGTAGTTGCTAAGGGAAAGATGCTCCTATGACATCTTTTTATTACATAACTTATATAATTTAAATTGTATTGTTGTCAAAGATACTTAAGGTTACACTTCACTGGGTCATTGGCAGATTTTATTTTCCATTAGGTGGCATAATCCCTCTTGTTGAATTGATTGAAATGTATAATAAAATCTGTAAAAATGCTATATACTCTCCTAACAAAGAAGAGTAAGAGGCTTTTCAAATAGCTTCTAATCCCTCTTCCCCTGCTAAATGTCTAGTTGAGATTATATTTGATTAGACAAAAACACACACATACATACAACCTAAAAATACCTATCCTCAGTGGAGCTATTTTAGCCAACAAAGTAATTCCAGTTGCCTTATTTAAAAGTCTAAGTTTCACACTGGGGTTTTATAAGTATAGCTTTGCCTCAGTGACCTTCCATAATGCAACTTCACTCTGTGGATGTTAGCAACATGAACTCAGTTTACATCCTGGGATCATGTTCAAGGGGCACAGTGATTAGACAGGACACCATCAACTTTTCTAGGATTTCAAACTGCATCATGATGGTGTGCAGCAACTGTTTCCCTCAGCTGGCTGAGCATTAGCTCTATCTGTGGTTCCGACTCATTTCTGAGTGGAGTTTGGCAGATGACTTTCCACTTTCACATTTGTCCCATATCCCAGCTGCCTCCCCTTTTCTCTTTTCCCTGAATTATGATTATGGAGTCCTTCAGGTAAGAAGACACTACATCCATCAATAACCACAACACAGATAATGGGAACATTTTACTATGAGAGGAAATAACAGTTCCTGACACTGTGCAATGATGTCTGTAAAGGCATTTATTGCCCCTACATCTGATCTAGGGATTATCACACCATTTGACTTTTAACTCCTGCCTTGCCACATTACCTTGCCCCTCTCTTGCATTTAAACTCATTTCTTTCTCTGGGTCTTCCTGAAGCTTTCTTACTTTCCTTTTCCCAGAGAATCAAAGACAGTACACCTACTAGGAAATCGGGACAAGAAGATACATGTAAAAAAGGGAAGGACTAATGTCTTTAGGAAACCATATTTTTTTTGTTTGTTTAATGTGCTGTGTCAACAAGTCAATATTCACTCCAGTGCTTCATCTCATATTTCTCAATCTACATATTGATATTGCACACAGGTAACTACAGGTATATGCTACATATATTAATACAAATGTGTTTGTGTGCATGTTTTCTGTATTATGTATAAATACAATAAGATTACCTACAGATGTACATAAACTAAGGCTGGTTTAAAACAGCTTGATGTGACCCCTTGAACCTTTCTCTCTAGACAGAATGTGATCTTGGAAAAAGGCCTGTGAACAATGATATAAATTAAAGGGGGGGGGGGAGAGGGAAATTAGAAAAGATATCTAAGGAAAAATCCAATTAGTGGTGAGAAGACTAACAGAATTGGAGATCAGAAATTATTTTTCCTTGCAGTTCGATTCTGAGGTCACTATCAAAACTCTCCAAAATGCTGATATTCCTTTCTTTCCACCCCAACACAAAATCCCCTCGCATTTGCTTAATCAAGGCTACATCATTAGGAGCTGCACTTGTTAAGTCTGGCAGTGCAGATAAGAATCTTCCACTGAACACAGATTACCACACACATGACCGCCAAATCTCCCTGCATGTTTTGCAAGCTCCTTTATTTCACTGGGAAGATTTTATATTAAGCACGTTTAAATCTGTGTCACTATGGTTATGTCATGACGTAATATCATGCATGATTAGATAGAGAATCTTCTAAAAATATTTAATTGTTTTGTCTGTGTTCTTTCTCATTCAACCTCATCTAGCTTTTACAAATTAAAAATAGGCAGTTAATAGCTCAGTTTAAGAAAATACGTCTTTTCAGATCTGCAGGCTGAAGGCAGCTAAATGGATTTGTCCTGCTTTACTGACTCTCTCCCCATTTTGCTCCTCCCATTCTGACTCTTTAATAAAACTCATCCAGAAAACAGAGGGAAAATATAAATCTGAATATTTAATGAAATAAGTGAACTCTGATTCTGAAAATGTGAGGCAAGCGGGTAGCAAGCAAACACATCATCAATTCCAGCATCATCCCTTATAAACAGTGTCCATATTCCCCATCACATTTCAGCATCACTATATGCTACAATTAAGAACATTTCAAACACTGGACTCAAATAAAACAGCAGAAATGGTGAGTTCTGTTGTTAGTAGTACCCTACTGTTAAATTCCATTACTGACAGAGACTGAATACTCTGAAGCAGTTCAAATTATCTCTTACCCCAAAACACAAGATATCAAAACTAAGGCTTAACCTAACAGAAAAATTACTTGGCTCCTTTACAAAACCAGTTTGTCATTTCCATTTATTCATTTTTATGAAAAATAGATAAAATGTTTATAAAGTACCCACAGAAATGGGACATTAAGTTTTGGCAGATAACTTCCTTTTACAGTGCAGCCAAATTACTAAGTGTTCATGGAAGAAATCTGCATGTTACCTTGAAAGAAAAAAAAGAATTACCACCAAACCAGAAAGTGGGAAAATCAAGCAAATTCTCTTCTGTTGGATATGTAATTACTAGCCTATATACCATATTGTTTGGTCTGTCCTTTGCAAGATTTTCTGCTATTTTAGCAAGAAAACCAGCATAAGGGAAGCAGGAGTAAAAAAAAATCAGTGATATCCATCTCAGTTTTGAAAAGCGAAATTTGGAAAAGAGACTAAAAAAAAACCAGGAGACAATCCTGGCAATGTTATCTTATTAGTGAGCAAATGATGTGCTTGATAAATTTAATTGGCTGATAGAACTCTTAGTGCTATTACTGAGTGGTTACCAAATTGAAAACATTATGGGTAAACCTAGGGGAATCAGCAAATAATAGGAAAATATGAATATCAAAGAAAAAGCAGCTTTTGTTTTATTCCAATTTACAACTGTAACAGCTTTGTAAACATCAGGATTCAGGAATCCTAAAAGACATTTTTTTAAATGCTTGTACCTTAAAGAGTGTATTCCATTACTGTATACCACAATTCCTTACTTTTTCAAACAATTTATAGTATTTAATTGTATACAGATACACTCAAGATTTTTTTTCCAGACTGCTCAAACATAACAAACAATACTATTTTATGGTCATTTGAATTATTTATGTTTCCTAATGACAAAAACTCACCAGTTTTGATTTTGGTACTGAGGTGCTTGAGAAGTACACAGTAGTGTCATTACCATAATAACTTCTGAAATTAAAACCTGTCTAAAACTCTACGGAAAGCTAACATCCAGTTCATTAACCATTCCTGTTAGTTTGTTTTCAATAATGCAAAAATGATTAGAAGTTTAATTTGCTAATCACCTGTGTTTTGACTGGCAGTGGATATATAATTCTCTGCAGAAGTCTAAACTAGCCCTTGCAGAAAATAAAATATGCTAATGCTTTATCAAGTCTAATAATATGAATTAAAAAATCAATCATGCCGAGGTTAATCATTGATGGATCCACAATTAATTTCTCCTTAACTCTGTTTAATTTTAGAGACAATGGTGATAATGAGTAAGAAAAATGGCTATTTGTCTTTGAGAAGTTTTAGTGCTTCACTTACCAATCATGTGGTTTGCAACATGAACTTGGATATCCCACTCATTGTAGAAAACCATCTGACATTTGATGCACTGGTAGGTCTTCTTCTAAAGAAACAAGGGTAGATAAAATTTACTGAAACATACAATTGTAATAATTTCATCATAAGTCAAAAAACCAAGTTCACAGTGGTCATTTAAAGCTCTCCAGCAATGTTTTCATTAAAGCTTAATTATCAATATTAAAAAATGACACTCTGCAGGTTCTGTAATACCTTTCAATTGAGTTTTCTGAAACTTGGTAGAGATTGTTGGAAGCTTCCTAATTCCATGGACAGATCAGTATTGTTAAAGCATCAGTACTACACTCATGGAAGGCAAAATGGAATGAGGATATATGGGATGTAAATCAAACAACACTGAAATCAACGTGAATCCTTCATTTTACACCAATGTATTAGATCCACTACAGAACAAGGGAGAAGACAAGAAAAGAATACAGAAATGAGAAATATGCTTCTCTCATTTTCAGTGGGGCTGCAGAATCTCCTCTGCACCACACATTTTAAATGGTCCATCAGGCTGCCATTTTCAAAGAGGAAAACCCCCCAGCTAGTCTGGACAAAAAGTTCCTGTATCAGGGCATTTGCTTCAAAAATATCTATTGGCAAGGCTGTATTAAAACTGGGAAGCCTGACTGGAAACTAGCCAGAGAGCATGCCTTCTGGCCACATTAGATTGGGCTTGACTTACTTAAAAATCATGGTGTATTCACCTCAAATTTAATTATAAACCAGGAAATGCATTACTCTGTTCAATTCAGTGCACAGAACAAGTTTTTCATTTCTGTCTTGATGTCTTTCAAAAAAGATCTGCTCTTTCCCTTTTCTACAAAGTATATAACTTGTCCAAGACATTTCAACATCCTAAAAATGTAGCTACATTTTGCCTCATTATTTTTCTTGATCTGAATTGGCCAGAGAGTTGATATTGGAAAACATTTTTTTAAAAGTGAAAACTAAGAGTGTATTCAAAGCAAGGTTTAGTTTTTCCTTCATAAGACTTAAAATCTGAAGTTATCCAGGCATCTAATGAGACAAGTAAGATTCATAAAATTATTCAACTGCATAATTGTAGTATCAAGGACTCAAGTCCTAAGGTAACAGCCCTGAAGAGCTCAGTTCTTGTTTTGAAGATGCAATAAAGTCAAGGTAAGCCCTGAACTGCCACATCAAGGCAGTAACTCAAGAGACACAGATCTCTCCGTACAGCCACAAGCACCTTGCCTACATCAGCAAAAAGAAGAAAGAAACACAGAAAAACACATATTTTTTAAAGAATGTAAAGTCACAAGACGCTGGCATAGATGTATTAAATTGCAGATTTCCCATATATTAATTGGGGAAGAAATAGGGTTCACTGGATAACGTGCATCAAAAATACAGCATCTCTTGTATATGTTTAACTTGTGAAGAGTTTTATGCAGCTGGTATTATCAATTATATTTTTTAAAAGGTGTTGGCTTTTTTTACCTGACTCCAAACAGTAATAAAGACTTGCTGGATTTTTTATCAGCATCTAAATTTAGATGCCCTGTGCCAGACAGATAAAGTGCCCATCTATTAAGTATCTTTCTACTTCAAGCCTGTAAGCAGGAATATAAAGACTTTTCAAACACATGTTATTTTGCCTTACCAAGTTAACTGAAAAATTAGTGACTAATCAAAGTCAGCTCTGAAATTAAGTGTTCCTGTGGGCTCCTCTTTACAAATCTCCCATTGCTTCACATATACAGAGGCTATTTTAATTTTCTTGATGACAATAAAATCTGCTGCGTCTCTTCTCAGTGGAAACAATCATAAGCCTTTTTTGCTGTTTTTCATTTAAATTTATCTTTGTTTTTCGAAATGTAACCAAGTTTAATTGTTATGTAGACAACCAAAATCAATGGACACCCAGAAACCAATTCTGCTTTAACTTATTGTTAATGTTGTGATCTCTAAAGCCATCTGCTTTTAAAGATAAAATACTTTTTCTCTATTTTTGTTCTTGTGATAATACTGGTAACATTGGTAGAAAATCCAATTCAGTCTAAGGATTTCCTATTATATGTTGGTAAATTTAACCTTACTGCACTACATCTAGATCTATCAAAGACCTCTAAATAATGACAGTGACAATCAACGATTTATTATGCTAAGCTCTTTACAAGATGCTTTTTGATGCTGACATATAGAACAACAATATTGCATAAATAACAATCACTCTTCCTTTTTTTAAAGCATTGTTTCCCTTTAGAACTAGTTAGAAAATATTTCTTACTCCCTGATGACTGGCACTATGTATTGTTTATTAGCATACCCCTAGCATTATTCCTGATATGTGACTTTGTTGAAAAACAAAGAAACATAAATGTAATGGCTGGTCTTTTCTCTTGTTAGCAGAGCAATGCAGAGTGCATGTCAAGAATTGTCAGCAAAATTATGACTGATGTACAAAAAGACAACACATACAAAGGTTGGGGATTTTTTGAAGTCAAATGCTAAAAAATAAAGTGATTTGACAACAACAAAAAATAATAATTTACTAGCACTTACTAGCCTGTTCAAAATGATCTGACATATTTGCAAAATCACACACAGTTTTTCTTTTCATCATGAAGAGAAGATTGTTTTTATGACTGCTGCTTGATCAAGCACTAGTTCTTTTTTGTTTCCAAACATATTCTAAAATGTTGACATCAACTTTTATTAGCTCAACACACACTCATCTCAAAGTGTCTAAACTTGTGCATGGTTAAGTTTTTATTTTAAAAGCATACTCAGTAAATTCCATTTACTCCTAGATTTTCAAAGTGATCAAACCCAGTCGTTTTCACATCATGTTGAACAAAACCCACACACTTATTTCCATATGTTTCACAACCTAAGGAAATCCTTGTTCACTGCAAGTTACATATTAGTCTCACAAGCTTTGTAAGAACCACGGGACTCATAACTGCTCACAGGGTCCTGATGTTCTTCATGGCTGGTCCCAATTCCCTGCTAGGGTGTGATCTGGGGGAGACCCAGCCCCTCCTCACCCTGTGCTCCCAAAAAGGGGAAACTTGAGGGAATAAGACAGAAATGAATACCGAGGTATTGCAGCTCCACACCCCTTGCCTGGATAGGAAGGAAAGAAGCCTTGCAGCACTTGTGTGACACACCACAGAAGAAAAATTGGACTGTGACTCAAGGAGGCATTTGAATTTCTCTCAAGTATCTCCAGCCTTTGCAATGCAAGATGGCTCTAAACAGAAAGGAGCTCAGGGCTGGGACAGGCATCCTTGCCTTGTCCTGCTGCAGCTGTTTGCAGCAGGGAACTCTTGCTGAGCTCCCTTGCCCCTCTGCCCAAGCCACCAGCAAGTGGAGGACTCAGCAGGACTGAACAGGCACCCCAGGCCCTGCTGCTCGAGCTCACAGCCCTGAGCATATCCACTCCAGACAACAATGAAGGGTGGACAGCTAAGGGCACTCACACACTACCCTGCCACAACAGCTTTTCCCAAAGGATACCTGTCAGTCTCCGGAGGAGACAGAAGAATGACAATATTGTCATTCCCTACAAACACAGAAAAAAGCTCACACATATTTCCTGTAAGAGAGTAATTTCAATCAGCAAGGATGGGCCACAGAATGTTCTTGCCAGTACTTTTCCATATGGACTCACACAGGATCAGTTCAGTAAATGGAGAAGACACAAAGCATTCTAAACTGTGCCTTCTTGCAAAAAGTCCCAAAAATTTGTTCCAGAGGAGAAGGGCACGTGGGACTAAGAAAGTGGTTTAACTCTTTCCTTTTATAATAATAATAATAATTATTATTTTTATTATCACCTCATCTTTTAATAAAAACTCTCCAATAGGCAAGTCCATAATCCTTCACTGAACCCCCTCCTGTCAAGTACCTAAGTGCCAATTTGTCTCCTACATGCCGAGTGTAAATCTGAGGCCCAAGTCATTCCTAGGGCCATTCAAAATCATTGTAGAAGAGTAACTGCTTGGACGAATGTCTCACAAGAGCATTGGGTGCCTGTTGCATTCCTGTTTTCATAACCAATTTAAAGCCTTCCAGCATTCAAATCTTCTCTGTGACTTCATTTAAAGAGATTTGGATTGGGCATATGCATGTGTCTCCCTAACCTTTTGAATAATTAATGTCAGCTAGACCTTTAATTATTGTCCCAATCCTCACTTATCACTCTGCAGTTTTCTGAATTTCTTTTCTATAAAGGTGCCCTGAGTGTTCATGTCATGTGAAATGAGACTTTGCTGCTTCTATAAAGAGTCCAGGAATATGAACTTTCAATTTATACTTCAATTCTGTGCACAGAATTTTATTTGCTTGGCTTTTATAAATAAAGCAAAACAACTAAGAACCACACTACTAGAGGATTTATAGTTCTATTCAGAAGTGCTTCAAAAGTATGCAGGAAATACTTCTGTGTAGACTTTTTGTGCTCTGTGACTGTCTGAGGTACTGATACATTCTTTTTTTTCTATTCCCTAGCCTCATTATATTACTTGAAAATGAACTGCATATGCTACTTATAGGCTCATGCTCCACCTCCTTGTCAAAATCATTCAGTATTTTATCACCTGCCTATTTTGTTCTGACGTTTCCCCAGTTCTGTACTATCAGGGAATTTCATCACCTTAGTACTTACTCTTTCTTCCAGACTACTGATATGCTGTATAAGTTCAGCAAAATTGGTGCAAATAATCATTCTTAAGGCTTTCCATTATTTACACCCTTCCAAATCAACCTGCTTCAATTCACAAGACTCCTATGCTTTCCATACCCAAGACCATGTTTCTTTTCTTTTTTAATCAAAGAAAAATCTCTCCCTACGCCGTACTTATTCACCCAACAGATTAGTCTTTTGTGCTATACCATTTCAAAAGCTTTGCTAAAATCCTGGTAAATCATGTTTATAGGCTTCTCTGTCAGCACTTGTGGCTACTCTCTCAAAATACTCTTTATTGAAAATTTTAAGCATGATCCTCTCTCTGTGAATCTTTGCCCTCTATCCTTCATTAAATCCAAACTTTCTTCTATCATGTCTTTGATTAGCCTTCCTCTTCTGTTCCTCACTGTTTAAATCAAGCTCACAAACCAGTAAATTCATGCATAATCCTTACATTCCCTGTTAAATGCTTGTTTAGTGGCCTTTTCCCAGGCTGTTGATGCTTCTTCCTAAAGACCATAAATTTATCTGCTTAATGTTTCCTTTTATTTTCAGCTCCTTTCACTGAGAATTTTGGAATGGATATTTTTGGAAGTCATTTATTGTATATTATACTCCATTACATTACCTCTAATCTGTACTTCATTTCTCTCCATTGGGAGGCTACGCCACTAGCTTCATGACAAAGCATTTGTTTAACAGTACTGGTTTCCTTGATCACATATACCATTTCTCGACTCCTGTACTTTTAGGAGTCCCTTTTAACTGAATATTTATTCCCTATATTAGATAACCAAAATATCATTTATAGTTTCTAATGCATGGCATCTACAGCCTTAGGCTCACAAGCATCCCTAGTTTGTTCTATACTCCTTTCACACTTCTCTTCCCTGCCCTATCAAAAATGGTTTTGATGTGTGCCTGTTACCCCACCAATAACCTCCTGTTTACAACTAATTACACTATTTGCCCTTGTAACACTACTGAAGGGGACTTTCAAGGCTTTTTCCCCTCAGTTTTAGCACAGACTGAGTGTATGGATCAATGACACAGCTGAGACAACCTGCTGTTGCCAAAAAAGAGTGATACCACACCTCTCACATCCTCTAATTCCCTTCTCCCATATCAGTCATCCACTCAGTTTCCCTCACATAAAGGGTGGATTCAACTTTTTAAGCCAACAGAACAGTAACATGAAAAGAGAAAGTGAATAGCATCCAATAAATTATATGAAAAAACAAGTTAAAACATTTAAAACTTGCACACTACAGCAATTTGCCAGTGCTAACTCCTAATGCTGCCAGCTGATTTTTTTTTTACATCATTCTTTCATTAAGCATTAGCAGTGTGCTTGGCCTTTCATGATACACAACAGCAACCATGGTCCTAACTTTGTCCATTTAGCCATTTTTCATCAGAGTTCAGATTCATTTTGACAGTACCTTAATTGAGGATTTATTTTCTATCTTCTTGGATGCTTATTTTGTCAATCTTAAGCTCTTAGAAAACTAGGCATATGTTAGCCAGTTTCACTGCACAGTTAGGTATTTATCTTGCTTATGGGGCACTGTCATCTTGCTTTTTTCTTTTTAATTGACTAATTGCTAACACTTGTAATTGCTCAAACAAAACTCGTTTAATTAGCATTTCCTGATTACTTTAAAAAACATGTTTGTGGAGATTTTATGATGATTTTTCTGTTCTATGTTTTTTAGCAAGGTCCTAAATTATAACAAGATCTGAGTACGTGCCTAGAGAAAGAATACAATCAATCCCATAAGATAAGCAAAATGAAAAATGGAAAGAAACATTATTTTTTTCTCATTTCTTTCATTATGGTTACTTATTGCATACACAAAATATATTGAGTCAGAAATATAAATGTTCATGTTAGCAGGCCTCACTTCTCTATTCTGCTTGAATTCATGGTCTGCTGTTCTGTATTTCACCTTTATTCTGGATTCTATATTTAATCATGTCTGTCTTCAATATCTCTTAGTTACAAACCTTTCCCTCCCCTGGCTGACAAAGAGCATTAGCTTGCAATGTCTCACATCCCCACACAGAAGAAACCACATCTTGCCACATTTAAAAACTGCACCTCTTCCCTTTGAGGTCTCTAATCCTTTAACTCTCTCTAGGCCTTTCAAACTCAGTACTGGAGTGAAATACCTGTCAGAAAAGTAACTCTAAAACCTGGCAGCACATAGCTGTATATTTATTTTCTCCCTCAATTACTTCATGTCAGTCTTACATAGTTTATGAATACAAACAGCTTAAAGTACTGTGAATTTGATTTGGGATCTAAAAAGCAAATACGCTTCTTTCTGTCTTTCTGTCGGAGGCCTGATCCTGGGTGAGGCTGAGTCTCTGAGCAGTGCACATGTATGTGCTGAATTTGGGGCTGACTGTGTCAGCAACTGAAGTTCCTGAGCATCCCTACCCCTTTCTGTCCCCTTACATTGCACTTAAAACCAAAGGTGACAGCCAACGTGAGACCCTCTGAGGCCCTAGAGCTGTTAACCCAAACAGAGGCATTCCAAGACTCAACATCTGTGTCAGAGCTGCTGTGTGGCTACAGACATTGAGGAAGAACTATGACCAACACCACACTGATAGTTCTGCAGATGAAGTGGCATCAAAGTTCGGGCAGCAGAGCTTGACTTGGCAGGTCTGAGACTCAAAAAGCTGTTATTCAGATATCAGCTGATATTTTTTTCCTTTTTAAAGTCTTTTTTTTTTGCTTTGTTTTAAAAAAAAGGCGTACTGAGACAGACTGTCATTCAATAAAGCCACTACTTTCTTCACCAACAATGAGCAACAGATGTAGCCCAATAAAATTAATAGTTTGCAAGTACGCACAAGAGAATACTCTTGTCTCCTTTCTCCATCACAGATTTTGCAAAAGCTCTCTGGATTTTAACAAAAAGGCAAAATCAGGAGCTTTTGATATACCCCTCTTTTTTTTTTTTTTTTTTTTTTGTAATTTAAACACTACAACCACTTTTCTCCCACCCTGTGGTGAATTAATGCTGATTAATTTCACTTTCCAAAGTGTGACTCAGGACCCTCCCCCTGCCCTTAATTGTCCACTTTTAACTCAAACTGAATTCCGCACTATTACTTACCAAGATAATTTAATCCTACAGAATAGAACTGTGCTCAAAAATATGCAACATTAATATTAATGTACAAACAGAAATATATTACTCATACATAATATATAAGAAATTAATTTTCATTGAAGTATCAAGAGAAGGAGTAAACCCCTTAGATCCTTCTCATGCAATTAGCTCTGCTCTTGGGGAAGTCAATGGGACTTCACAAATGAAGGCTTCACACGATAACATGGGCAAAACTGGGGTTTTGAAAGGGACTACAAAATATGCCATGAACAGAGTCCTACAATCATATTGCTGTGATTTTAGTACTACCCTCCATGGATACACTTCAGCCACATCAACGTTAACAAATATACTGGTAGCATCTGAGCTGGCACACAGTTGCTGACATTGCAATGAGGCTTGACTGTGTGCCCAGCTGAAAAACCTCCGCTGGGGCAGCACAGCTGCCCAAGGAAGTGGGGTACCAGCAAAATAAGCACTCTGCTGAGCCACTCTTCAACACTATCCACAATGATTTGTGTCTAACTGGTTTTTCTTCCTGTGAAGACATACTTGCTGTCCTCTAAGGGAATTAAGGGAACTTTGCAGAATTGCCTCTGTCCTATTTCATAATCTTTTACTTTCACATTAATTCTTAAAATACCAGCAGTTCCTCTTAGGTATATCCTGTAATAACGTCTTTTTACATGGGACTTCAGTCTACCATTTCCCCGTCCGAAGAAAAAGGTTGCAGAGTTTGTTTCAGAAGCAGAATGCCATACTTCTAGGTTTGAAGGACTTCAACCACTCAACCAACATCATGCAAACTAGCTGTGAAGCAGGGAGCACAAGAGAAATGAGGAACTATGGTTAAGACAGATAGAACTGGGAAAATCAGCAGGTGATGCCAACATTCCCTGCCGAGGGAGAAACACAAAGCACCAGAACAGGATCAACTGCAAGTTGGCCACTGTCAGTGATGGTTGCAAGGATTTGTAAGCAGACAGCCATGTTCCTATCAGCTGGCCCTAAACCTATTACAGCCATCAAAGCAGAAACCAAGAGGACTCTTGTAGCAGTGGTAAAGCAAACTCAGAAATCTGAAAGCTTGAAGTCTCAGATTATTCTTTGTTGGTGAACCACCCCATTTCCTACTGGAAAATGTAGAGAGGAAGAGGTAGCTTTCTAGATATGAAAAGCCATTAAATGTATCTTTTAAGACAGAATGCTGTGAAACATCTGAATAATAAGCAAAAAAACTAAAGGAAATGTATCCCAACACAGGACACCAAAACTGTGGACATATGATCAATGGGGATAAATAGCTCCCTTCTCTTCTACCTCCCACCTTGTTTTTGAGTACACAAGCAGTAAGTAACTTTGAAATGGCTGCATTTCTAAGTGGTTATATTTCTAAGACATTCTTCAAAGGCATTTCGCAGGCATTAAAAATCATTCCTAGAAGTGCACATTATTATCTGTAGGACTGTACCAAGATGCTCAGTACCAGGGAAGCCCCTGCCCTTTTATTCACTGAATTATGGAGCCATATACAAGCAACAAAGGTTTAGCAACCAAGGAAGAACAGGGTAACATCAACATACATCTGGTAGTCGGGCCTGAAGGATGGGTAGAAACCATAGAAGAACAAAATTGGTGAAGTTGATCTCTGGGGATCCTCTGGTCCAGTCCTCCTGTTCAAGAAGGGTCACCTGGAGCCAGACCACATCCAGATGACTTGTGAGTATCTCAAAAGGACATACAACCTGTCTGGTTAACCGCTGCCAAGGCTTGGTTGCCCTTGCAGTGTTTCCTGATGTTCAGAGGGAACCTCCTGTGTGTTCATTTGGCCCCTCTGCTTCTTGTCTTTCAGTGTGACACGGTGAGGGTGGATGTTTGCGAGAGACACATCTCTGCTGTCATACCCAGCAAAATATGCTGCATAAAATAGTACAGGTCATATTTATCCAAGAATTTGTAATACAATGCAGGAAACGGTACAAATGAAAGATGGCTTTGGCAGGAGAAAAAGGTAACTCAGTTTTAAACCACCAGGTATAAGATCAACAATCTGCTATCACAGAGCTATGGCAGGTCAAAGAACAGTATCCTTTAACAAGATACTACTTGTCAGGTGGTTTTTTTATGTTCATTTTGTACAACTTCATGAAACAAGAGTACTGGGGCTACATACCCATTTTAGATTAATGGTTAGCCCATTTTATTTCCCTCATGACAGAGTAACAAATCTGGGTGTTACGTTTGTTGTATGAGACAAAGTAATACACACATCATATATAACAACTTTATTGAGTAGTGGTGAAAAACAGTTGTCATGTACAGTCACTTAAGAAGCTGGCCTATAAGTATCACAAAGAACATATCAAAATTTCCTCCTATAACTTGTGTTTTCTTGTGTTCGCTTGACTTTTGCATAAAAAAACCAGGTATAAACTTCAGCTCCAGCCATCTACCTGTTTGGGTCTCTTAAAGGTCTCTTTCCTATTTGGATTCTATCACCTGCTGGGTCATCTCTCTTCCCAAACAATATAACAACTTCATAGGCTTTGAGATTACTATTAATCTATGAAGCTTTCTCTTGAAGAGTAGTCCAAAAATAAGATGTGGAAGTGAGAGAATCCTCTAGAGGTATGCAAACTAGCAGACAAATACAGATACACCATTATTTTCTCTGTCTTGCTCCTAAAGTTGATCAGGCAAGAAAACTGTGTGAAATTTCTTCGTTTCTACCCAATTCTCAGGCCAGAATATTGTGATTTTTCCTCGGGGGCTGGGCAGAAATTGTGGCATGCTACACTAGTCAGTTGGCCAGCAGGTGCAAGCACAGGGAAAGCCCCAGGAGGATAGTGGGCTGCTCAGCTGAGCTGTAGGAGTATATATCTCATGGATGTTTTGTCTCATAAAGCTTTGCTGAATCTACATCTGCCCTCTCTAGAGATCCTTAAGGACTTCACCCACATTCCTGTGGCTCTCTCCAGTTCTTCTGTGTTTCTTCAAGCACACATTCCATCCCACCACCCTGGTTCATTTTATGGAAATCTTGGTTCAGTGCTCTTGAAAGTTTTGGAGAACATGCTATCCTTTCATCCTCTCATGCGAAGTTTTTCACAGGTGTGAAGAAGATGCCTCTCCAAATCCCTATCTGAAGCCTCTGGCAAATAACAAGACAGACAAACAGCATTAGATTTTAATGATCAGTGGACAAGAAGCTAAGAAAACTCACTACAGTTATCCCCCTTGCTTCTGTTCAGCAGCTCCCAGCCAACATACGGCCTTCCTTTCACAGACTGAATTCATGGTGTGTGTGAGGTGGGAAGTTTGAAGCTTAACTTTGGCAGGATTTACAGCAAGAGCATAACAACTATACTGTCCTTGTAAAATTCAGAGATGACTCTGATAGGTCACCACCAAAAGTGTAAAGACAAAGAGAAGAGAAATGCTTAAGCTAGATCTTATCAAGCAATTCATGGTAGTGGCACTATCAGAAATTAAAACATAGTGCAAAGCGGAGGTGGCCCATGTGGCAAAAAAACCCCAAGCTAGCCCTTCCTAAGAATGTACATGGTCACACTTTGAATAATACTTTCCTGAAAGCAATGTTAAAATGACACCAGAAAACCAAAATGGTATTTTTAGCGAGCTCATTTTGAAACTCCAGAAGCAGAAAATATGTTTGTCACAGATTAGTTCCACAAACTATTTCAAAGCCAAATCTTTGTGCCAGCAACAAAACTTCTTTACCTTTTTCTGTCCCTGGATCCAAAATACGGCATGAAAATCACTTGTTCTGGGCCGGATTCACTGACAGGAAACCCAAGGCACTACTTATGTTTACATTACAAGTTTATGTGCTTATTCATAAAAATCCTGTAGTCAGAATGATCAGCTTGGATTGCTGGTGAGGAGGATTATTTTAATTTCTTTATGTATTTCAATTAAATGCATGAGTATTGATTTCAGTGCATTTTTCCAGTTAAAAGCACTGTGATTTATATTGCTAAAATGCTATTGCTTGCCCGGCCAAAAGCATGCATCTGGGAACATTTCTGGGTTGCTTACAGTCTTTTCTCTCTTCTTTCCGCCTCTGACTGCCAGTGCATGCTGTTGAAATAAACCAGCTACTTCAAAAGGCAGCTCCTGTTTTCTGTCTTTGTGGGTCTGGCAGTGTTTTGAGAAGTGGGGGAAAGAATGGTAACAGAATAAAGGTAGATTCAGGGCCCATGAATAAATAAAGAGAAAAAAAAAAGTAACGATAAAAGAGTACACCTACCTGAGCTCCATTCTTCCTCCCAGGGCGACACCGTTTCTGGATTTGTCTGAGGTCGGAGAAGTTGAGTTTCAAGGAGCCAACAGCTCTCCACAGCATCTGAATTTTGTGACCCCATCTCTGTGAGCTCATTGTCAGCCTGCACTTTCACGGTTCCTTCCAGAACAGTGCTGTGATGTGCCTGGTGTCCCCTGCTGTGACATGCCCATCCTGCCACACAGCTCTGCACAACCACAACAGGACAGAAGAGCAGCCCCAGATTCACTTATTCTGCTCTCCAGCTGGTGTGACAGTTGCTAGCTCTCTCCTTTGTGAAGAATTTTTGATACTCTGCTATAGTTAGTTTCTGCAAGTCTTTTGCCACACCTAAATAAGCATCTTCACTCCTGAAATAATTTGGTCATGTACTCACGCTACTCAAGACCAGAAAACCCAGAACATTCTTGTATTATTAATGAAGTACTGTCTGCATTGCCACAGGTAATACAGTATTCACATGAGCTTCACATTCATGGAACAAAGTGATACAGAAGCAATTATGCTTCTACTCTGAAAGTTACCAACAGGACCCCAAACTGAGCGCAGTTGCACATGTGGATACACAAGCATAATTCAGGCTTTACCATTAAACTGTTGGTGCAAGCTGGAGTCCATTCCCTCCTCCCCTGCCAGCTAAGAAATGGACAATACATCTTATTGCACCATTATGCTGGTGTGATTCTGCAAGTACAGAAGTCTTGAAGCTTAAGAAGTGAGGCCACACTTTCTGCTGAGTCAAGAGTTCTCTCATTAGGCGTATTAAGGAGGAACAAAAGAGTCAAGGCCACACTTTCTTGAACAGATTTTCATCTTCCAGGTGCTTTAGATAAAATGTATTGTAAGTAAGCATGGAAACACACTTTTCAGGAAATATCTATCTTATATTCTGAATAAGGAAAATGAAGCAGAGACGTTCAAGCAGATTTGGCAAAGTCAGCAAAGCAAATGAGTGACAGAAAAAAGTCTAGCTCCCAATTCACCAGCATACCAGACCTTGTTCTCTGCTTTTAGACAGTAACTATCACTAAGGTTATCACCCTAGCCTGAAAGTGTGCTTGCAGTGTGAGTCAAGATTTTTACAAGAAATCTACAACCAGTTGAATTCAACACCTCATTAAAGCTCAAAGATTCACTTGCAGATTTACACATTTTAGAGCTCTTTCAAAAGCTAGCTAGCCACAATCTGCCTGTTTAAGTCTGTGTGATAACTTGGGGGTACTAGATACAGCAGAGTGATGGGCTTAATGAGTTCTGACCTACTCCTTGACTTCTTGTAATCAATGATGAGCACTACTCATAATTTCCCGTCCCAACCAGAAGGTAACTTTCAGTAGTGATGATTCAGGTCAACATTTTTCACTCAACAAGTGGGGTGAGCTCAGCAGGTGACAGCTCAGCTGAAGACATTATACTGAGGTAAGGTAATTGCACCCTATCACATCCCTGAGTACAGACTAAAAAGGGAAATTTTCTAGTTCAACCATTAGAATTCTCAACGAAGAAGCCAGAAGTGACACTTTCAGTGTGATTTTTTATCCTAAAAAGGTATTTTCAAATATTCGTATTACTGAAATCTATTACCGAGTAAAAAGGGGTATTCAGCAATATATTAATGGTCTGACAACTCATATATGCAAGATACCTATTTTTCTTGCCTTAGGAGTGAAATATTCTTAATGTATAGGTTGAAATCTCAAACCATGTGACTCTCAATAATGCAAATGAAACTTGCACTCCTTGGTATTATCAATACTGTTGGTTGAAAATTTCCCCAAAATTTCATGTTTAAGTAGCTGTCTTTAACATCCCATTCAGTTCAAGAAACATCCTTCCAGTGGAGTATCAAAGCCAGTGACTAATAAATTTTAAAAATCCAATTTTTTTCTTTTACTGTTTGTGTTATATGCTTATGTTTTCACTTCCCTCAGTCTGGACATCCAATCTATAGTTGTAAACATCTGCACATTACCAATTTCAATTTTGATTCTCATTGCTAAAATGCTTGCATCACTAGAATTTTAAACCAGTAATATCTGCTAGAAAAATTAATTATCTTTCAGGATTTTACAAATGTGCATTTATGGTTTCCAGAACTCCTAATGCTCTATCAGGAATTTGATAGCTTTGTCTTCCCATGAAAAAAGAATCTGAAAGTCTACATTACTATATGGACACCAGAACCATAGACACTGAAAATTCAATTTACATCCTCAGAATGGAGTTAGGGGGCAAATGGTGATTTGAAGGAGGCAAATGCTACTCACAAATGTGTAGTTTAAAAAGCTTTTTCATCTTAGATACTCTTTTATATAAAAATCAAAAGGATTAAGAAGAGGAATGTGATGCCAATTAGAAGTATAACTAAGAACTCTGATTATACCTGATCTGTGTACAGGAAGAGTCACTAATAACGCTGAAGGTAACTGATCTTACATCACCACAAAGGACTCCCAAATCTCTTTTTGTCTAATTTACAAGCAAGAGAAAGACAAGTTGGTAACATCTTAGCATGGTAACTGACTTAACACATGATTCTGATTGGGCTTGAGGTAGCAGGAATTGGCTTCAAACATGACTGGGAAGAGGGATTTCTTGTAGTAACTCAGTTCAAGGTGACAGAAACAGAAACCAGGATGACTCTGAACCTATCAAAAACACACAGCTGGTAATCCTGTGGTTCCAACTCAGCAGCAGTGGGATCATCAATGGTCTGAAACACAGCTAATGAGAGCCACTCCTCTTCCTTCTTCTTTATAAAGAAGGTTTTCCTTAGATCTCAGGTTCTCAGTCTAACAGCCTTCCATAAATTCCACACCACATCCCATTCCTCAGGTCTCCCCTACGACCACCCAATGCACAAACTGGAGATGAAGAAGTTATGAAAGCACAGGGCCTTTCTCCAGGACGTGCATGCTGCCTGTAGTTCATCCTGAACTCGCAGCTCCCATTCTCTCTTCATGGCACTCCAGGCTCTGTGCTACCTCTGTGTTCCTCTCCCAGCCTATCTTCCTCTATGCTCTCAGATGCTCCATAAACTCTTACCTCTTGGTCCACAAATCCTTATGTATCCTCCCTCTTCCCTTGCTGCCTCCCTCCTGCCCTCCAGTTTGCACAACACTGTTGGACAACATGCTGAGAAATATCTTTCCCAACAGATGGGCTCACAAACAGGGAGTGAGGAAGGTGATGGAAGAGCAGCAGCTCCCTAGCCACAGGGTATCCGTACACATTCACAGCAGTGGGTTGCACCATGCTTGTATCATTATAGGCTGAAAGATTTCTTGAAACAAGAGCTGTTATTTCTTAAAATTTGCTTGCGCTGTGTTTTTAGGCTTCCTGAAATATAAGAGGTCATAATGCAAGATACTATGCCTAAAATATTACCTTTACGTCATTCCAATGGCAACATTTCTGAAGATAAAACAGATTCCCTTCCCTCAGTACACAACCCCCTACCTCCCCTCATACAGGTGTCATTACTTGGTCATTGGTGACTGAGGAAACAGATGACATATTTCAGGAGTTTGATATGTATTTTCTAAGTTATGTTGCATGACGGAATTTCAATCATCAGGCACTAGGTGTTTCAGTGATATCAAAATGTTCTTCATCAGAAATGGAAAGAAAAACAACAAGCAATTGCATCCAAAGGACTGATTTCCCAATTTACCTTAGGCTAGCATTGCACTTCTACTTAATCAAAATATGCTATAAGAGGGGAAAATGAAAGTCTACAACACAATTAGCAAAAATACCCTCAATTTGTTGCTCACAAATATTTTTTAAAAAATCAACCCCTTATGGCAGCATTTTGGCTCACTGTGTCTACTCCTCTGTCATTAATGCTCTCTGCCGTAAGCACAACTCCTAGCTGGGGATTCCAATGCGTATGGGAGCTAGGATAAGATTCCAGATCTCAGTTGTGCTGGCATGAAGATAGGTCTCCTCAGTGATACAGAAGACAATATCCTAGGGAGACTGGAATAAGTCCTATTCTGCAAAATTCAATCCAAGATGTAAGGCATATCAAGAAGCAAGTAATTACTAGCTAATGGCTGTGGATGGAAATGCAACATGGATCAGCCTAAGCATTTCATGACAAGTGACAAGACAGCTTGAAAAAGGGGGGATTTTTTCCAAAAGGATGGAAGGTGTCAAGAGCAAAGAAAAAAGGGTTACCTCTTCAGTTTGGGAGGGGCTGATTCTAGGCATTGGAGATACTTGTGGTGTTTTCAGCTGTGTACTGTTGCTGTCTGGAACAAGCTCTCTGTGGATTGACTGAATATGGTTTTGGAGTTCCGTTTCTGATTCAAACTTTACATTGCAACTAGAACAGCGAGTCTTCAGTCCCCCTGCCTTGCTTTTGTTCTCAATGGAACTCAAGTTCTCATTTTGGCCCATGCCTTGTCTGTTACTGCTTGAAGGGATGTTGACACTTGGACTACCACTTTTACTGAGATTAACACAGCTAGCACACAGACCATATGGCAGACCGTTGATGTCAAGTTTCACTAAATCCTGTTTCGAACGGAATTCCTTCAGGCAAGATGCACACTTGTACAGTTTCTGGAGATGCTGTGCACGTCCCGTGGACTGCACGGCAGAACCATTTCCAGTTTTCTGCATATGGAACGTGCCGTGGATTTTCAGTTCCAGCGTGGAGGTCACTGTCTGCATGCACACCACACAGCGGAACCCCGTCAAGGAGTTCCTCAGGTCAGGGTGCATTTGGCAATGCTCTAAAAATTCCTCCTCACTTTGGAGGGGCATCTTGCAAATCCTGCAGTTTCCAGTGTCCAGGCTCTTACTATGTGTGACCTTATGTTCAGTAAGAGTCAGAAGAGACGGAAACCGCTCGCCACAGATTGGGCACATATAGTGCTTCACTGGTCCCAAGTGCGTCTGCATGTGCTCTCGAAGCCCATTTTCAGAGAAGAATGTTCGAGAACACACATTACACTTGTAATTCCCTTTAATGAGTTCAGCCTTCTTCTTCACTATGGCACTTTCTCCAGGTCGAATGTTGTGGTCTCGCAGCTGGTGATTCTGCAAGAGAGTCTCCATGGTGTAAGCTGCCCCGCAAATGTCACAGCCATACATAGGCTCAGATGTGTCCACATCTTCTTCACTGCCATCGTGGCTGTTATGGGACTCCTGGCTATTTGTCAACAAGGTCTGGAGTTCCACTTCCTCTTTCTGAACTTGCTCAGATGCCCCATTCGTTCCACAGTTTGGAGTTTTCGTTTCAAAAACACAATGTTTTTCCCTCAAGTGCTTTTCCAGCAAGATGATAGCATGGAAAGCTTTGCTGCAGAACTTGCAGTTGTACTTCTTGCTGTGCGTAGTGATGTGACACTGCAGCTCCACCTCCGTACCAAAGGATTCACCACAGAAGATGCACTTGTGTACTTTGCCTTGGTTCTCCAGGTGGTTGTGTTTCACATGAAGCTGTAGGTCAGTCTCATTGCGGAAATCCCAGTTGCAAGATGTACATCTGTATACCTTCTTCTCATTGCTGTGCTTCACAGCCAAGTGCAGCTGAATGGAGACTTTGGAGTCAAAAACCTCTTGGCACAAGGTGCAGCGGAAGAACACAAATGTATGCATGTCCAGCAGGTGTTTCTGCAAGTCATCCACAGAAGTGAACTGCTTGTCACAGCTTTCACAGATGTAGTAGGTTGAGGTGATCATGAAATGAATGGTAACATGCTTCAGCAGTGACTCCTGGTTTGGAAACTCCTTGTTGCACTGAGGGCACGTCAGTTTTGGCAGGACAGTGTCAAGATGTGTTTTCAAATGAGTCTGAAAACCATCCAAGGAAGTATACTTAGCACCACACTGATTACAAATATATTCCCCAGCAGGACGAGGAGGAGCACCTCCAACTGCCTGCATCATCTTTAAAGAGGTCTGCTCAATGGTTACAGGAGATAATGGACTCATGGCTCTGGACTTTTTCCCATTGTGGATGTAATTCAGCGCCAAAGGAATGTTCTTATGGTTCTCCTTGATATGCTTGTTCAGTTTAAGAACACTATTAAATATTGGAGAGTTGGTACAGTAAGAACAAGAATACACTTCCACCACTGGATCTTTTGGGGTTCCGAGCACAGGAGAACCAAAACGGGAACTGCTAAGATCACAATGGACTTGTCTAATATGCTCTTCCAGGGAAGAATCTGTAAGAAATCCCATGTAGCAGTGGGGACAAAAGAATGCATT
This sequence comes from Drymodes brunneopygia, assembly GCA_013400955.1. Lineage (NCBI taxonomy): Eukaryota > Metazoa > Chordata > Aves > Passeriformes > Petroicidae > Drymodes > Drymodes brunneopygia. Next base: position 93,038 of record VZTZ01013274.1, on the reverse strand, counting down.
ACTGTCCTTAGCAGCAGGGTTGGCAAATCCATGAGAACATCGGATGTGTTCCTGAAGGGTGTTGAGGTCATTGAACACTTCAGAGCAGAAGTTGCACTGGTACACCATGGCAGGCATGGTAGAAACAATCAGCGCTGGGTCTGGAGCTTCATGGACTTGCTTAAGATGTTCATTCAGATTGTAGAGAGATGGCAATACCTCCAAACAATACTGACAGATATGGGCTTGTTCGGGTTTATCTAAATGCATAGTTTTCAGGTGTATCTGCAAAACTGCAAGGCTGGAAAACAACTGTTTGTTGCAATAAATGCAGCTATAAGTAACTTTTGCCTGTTTACTTGAAGGACCAGTGATATCTGGCACTTGCTGAGCTGCCCGCTTCCTTCCACGACCTTTTGGTATAGGGGGAGCCGTTTCCACCATTGTTGAGCTATCCACCGAGAGATTCGAATCTGGGGTAGTGCTAGAGACCGAGGTGTACCCCACAGTTACCAAAGATGGGCTGTTGCTGTGGTTGCACGACTCTGGCTGCTGGTGACTGTCCATGTGGCTGTACAGCTCCTCCACAGTATGAAAGTTCTCAGAGCAAATGCTGCATGAATTCTTCTTCTCACCATTATGAGCCTGCTCCATGTGATTTACTAGGGATGTTTCCTCTACAAAGAGTTCATGACAGTAAACACACTGAAGAGCAGAGCGGTCTTCATTAGGGGAACATTCAGGGTGACATTCTGCAATGTGCTTCTGAAGATCTTCAGGAAAATCAAAGCCTTCTTCGCACTGACTGCATTTCTGAGTGTCCTTCATTTTCCAGTCCTCCATCCGGGAAGCGGACTGGGAGCCATCTTTGTTCCTCTCGTGAACCTGCATGTGTCCATGCAGTGAACTAGATGACAGGAACCCACGTCTACAAATGGCACACTTATATGGCTTGTTGGACGTATGAGTCTTTAAGTGAATTTTAAGATGGTCGCTCCTTGAGAACGCCGCATCACACTCACTGCAGTGATACTTCTTGTCTCCCGTATGAAGCTTTATGTGGCGGTCCCGGCTCCGCTTGTGTTTGAAGAGACGGCTGCAGTACGTGCATTTGAAAGGGAGCTTGTCACTGTGGCTTTGCTCGTGGTGCTTTAAGTAGCTGAGGCGGCTGAACGATTTGTCACAGAACTGGCACGGATAGGGCAACCCTGGGCCTCCTTCCTCTTCTCCAAAATCACAGCCTTCTCCATGGCTCGGGGAAGTCTGGTCCTTGCTAGAAGGTGATGATGCTGGCCATGAGCAAGAGGGGTCATCCTCAACATCTACTCCGTCTGAAATGAGAAAGAAACATGCCCACAAACTTAATCTCAAGAGTCAAAAGGAGACAGAAAATGAGTAAGAATAACACAGGACTGCTACTCCTAAATAGCTAAAACATTAAACTCAGACTAGGGTATATCTTACCCTAGATATCCAACAGTTTCAAGACCACATTTATTTTTATCATACTGTAAAACATTAGAAGTTATTAAATAGTTCTGTGCCTATATTAACTTTTTATTGCTTTTTTATCATTCTTTCTCAGTTGCAGGATATGTATTATACATTGACAACTTTATTAAAATGCAGATTTTAATATATTTAATGTTTCTTTTGTATCCATTGTAAAATTATTTGCATATTATGTGAGCATCTGAAGAGTCAAAGGAATGGAGAAAATATTACAGGAATGATTTAAAATGAATACATTCAACCCACATGCCTAATATTTAATGAAAAGATTCGCCCTGCTTTGCCACAGGTTTGTGGTACTTTTTCCTTTGAAGTTGATTCTGAGCACAGGAATCTTTTAAAGGCTATTTCTGAGAGAGGCTTGGGTGTTATTCTAAACAATAATAGGAAAAATTACAAGGGAGGAACAGGACAACAGTATAAACAGTGATGTTTTCTCTAATAAAGTGCAACCAGATTTCTCCAATAATGATACAATTCAGTTACTGAAAGCTGGCAGCTGGATCATTAAATGCTCAAAACAATCTAACAAACCAACAACCAGGATCAAGGAAAATGGGAAAGTGTCACAAGGGTCAGCCATGAACAGCACTTTTTTTTTAAAGTTCAAGAGGTTGCCCACCATTTCTTCCTTTTATGCAAAGGCCTCAGCCAGCTGAACTTCCTTAGTACAGCAGAACCTGTACTGGGAGGTGATCACAGACAAAGCAACTTGTAAAAAACTGGAAACAGGAAAAATGATAAATGTTTATCGTAAAAGCTGAAAGATTTATGAGTTACCAGGAAAAGACAAAACAGAAATGTTAGCCAGATAATAAATAGACTAGTTATCCATGGTATTACCTCATCTCTAAACAGGGAAAGATGTAAATATTTTTTTCAAGATATGTGCTGTACGGTTTTTGCAACTTTTGTTTTAAATGTAGATAACTATACTGCAATGATCATACTGATCCTAACCTAAAACTTCTTTAGAAATATTAAAAGAATGTTTGAAAGATCACTCTACTTCAAATAATTCTTCTATTCCTTTCCAGGGGCAATGCTTGAGGTTTTTTTCCTTTTAAAAGTAGAACTGACTACAGTAACACTACAGAAAAAAGATACGATAAACCCCTTGAAAAATATCTTTCTAAAGATATTCTTACAAAGCAGTAAGTTTCTTAACATCTTCAGCCTTCTCTCAAGAAATTTACTACAACCACAAAAGTTAGATCTGGCCTGTATTATATAAACAAATTCCAAGCCTGCTTACTTAAAGGTAAAGAGATTTTACTAGATTATCAACCTCTTGCTTATCCACAGGAAACAGATGAGGATTCATTCCTTTCCTGCATCTAGAAACTGATGACAACGCCATCTCACTATCAATGCCAGATGGCAACCATCTAACTCTGAGAAAACAACCGAACACCATTGCTGGATGCCTGCCCATTGACACAATGCTTTTCAGGATAACTTGGAAACTGCATGGGTTTTTATCCTCTTGTTTGCATCTTGGAGAGGAGGGTTTCACAAATTAAACATACTTTTTGCACACACACACATAATATACATCTGTAATTACGTACATACAAATCTGCAGTAATGGTATGTATTTAAATAACAAAATCAAACCCTGGCCTGAGTGCCACATTTTTGAACCAAAAACAATGCTCCTTCTTTTTCAAAAAAATTGAAACATAAAAATCCTCCCTTCCAGCAAAAGTACTGTCATCTGCTAAAATGCTTCCCAATGTGCAAAGTTCCTCATTGTCATACACACTAAACAAAACCAGTCAGGTGAGTTTTTAAGATGGTACATTAATGACTGCAATATTCACAGGAGACTTTTAATGCAAATCTGTGTATTGTCCTTTCCAAATTGCTGGATTTGACTCTAAAACTGGAAATTATCTAAACAGTGGAACAAGCATTTACAGGAAAATATGCTAACGTTTTCTCCAGTTCTAAATTTTGTATTAAGTGCATCTTTCCAGCTAGGTCTTTTAAATGGGAAAGCCTTTTGTTCTTTAAAAATCCAATATATTTCTGACATACACCCACTGATGGCAGATAAACAGGAATTTATGTCAAGCAGCCGAGTGAAGAAAAATAGTCTGTGACTGCCTAGGCAACATATTTCGTAACCAAATTTAGTATTAAAATGTATATCCTATGGAGAAATGATATATTATTGTATAAATGTTTAGAGGAGTATATAGTAAGTGTTATAAATAGTGTACCATCACTGACATAGCAGTAAATCACTTCCTTTTTGTGGCCACTGCCTGCCCGGTTTTACCTATTATACAACCATTCCCCCTGGCTCGCGGATCCCAACAGGCTGTCGGGCTGGCAGCAGGGTCAGGATCAAGCGTGGAATGTGACCATGGCACAAGAAATAGCAGCCCCTTTCCCCCACACAATTCTTCTTGTTTGCCTGGGAGTCTCCTTGGCTTTTACGCAAGGGTAAGGAAAGCTGGGGGTGGGGGGAGAATGTAACCGTAGCACAGGGACAGTTCTTACTTTCCAGTCAGCAAATGGAAATGTGTGTCACTTCACCGCTGCGTTTTTTCACCTGAGCCCATACTAATTCTACAGAGCAATTCTCTTTTTGCAAAAGGCATAAGAGCAAGCAGCTTACAAGTCAGACTTCTGTCCTTTTAACTTGAGAAGTGAAAATCTTTCAATCTCTCAGAGCTACAGAAGAACCAGCAAGGCAGGGGGAATTGCGCTAGGCGGAGGACAACAGGATTTTCCTGAGTACAAGCCTAACAATGTGGCCAACACGCTTTCCCGACTGTCCCCCACTCCCTGGCATGGCGGGGCAGGGGAGAGCAGAGCCTGTGTGGAAGGGGTACTGTGGTTGGCCACATGCTCTGGAGGGAGGGACCCTGGGCTGCCCTCACACAAAGGGCTCGAAAGCCAAGCCCATCAGCTCTCAGTGACCCACAGAAAGGCTTTTGAAACCATCCTTCTGCAGCAAGGAAAATGTTTCACTGCAGTGACTTTTTCTGTGCAGACTCCAACCTGAACACTGGGAACATTGTGTACCATGGACTAATGTGCCAGCTGAGCTCAGGGGCTGGGTAGGAATGGATCTGGGGACAGCAACCAAGAAGGAAACCTGGACTATGGGTAACTACGGCTACAGCAGGACGTGAGTGATGGCAATACCTGTCCTGCCATCTCCCCACCCTTCCCCACCAGGATGCTGCCCCATAAAATTAAGGTGCAACCACTAAGAGCATCTCCCTCAGAATGGCAGCAAAGTGTGACTTGCTGCTCTGCACTGAGGCTAGTCCATGTGCACAGGCACAAGGTGAACAGGCCTTGGCCCTCAAAACTGTGATGGAGTAGTTGAACTGAAGGTCCCTGCAGCAAGCCAGATGCTTGGGATGCAAACTCCACTCCAGCTTTCCCAGCAGATCTCACCACAGAGCCAGCTCTGCGCTGGGGGTAAAGTTTGACCTGCTGTCAGGGTAAAGGGCTTCAAACCCCTTTTCGCCCATCACTCTCATAGAAAATGCAGTTTGCTGTTACTCTGCACACAGCTGCCTGTATATAAATCTGCAGACACCTACATACTGAGCTATATGTCAACATTACAAATCTGATCTTTAATGTTATAACAAGCTGCTTTAAAATACTCTGGACGAAATTCAGATGCACACATACAAGTTCCCAGGAGTGGTACACATCTATCTGAGGGCAGAATAGGGTTCCAGGTACTTGAAGGAGTGTTTATGGAGTTTTAAAATATATTTTCTGTATCGACCTTTTTTTTTTCCCTTCAGCACTCACTAAGTGCTACTTACTGTAAATGCCTTTTTTGTGTTATGGCAAGTATTCTGAGTTTCAATGTGATGCACTTAACATGTCCATGTAAATTTTTAATTTTTGGAACCAGTCACTTCACACTCGCTGACGCTAAGAAAGCTCTAGCACTCACAACCAAAAAACTTTGCTGAAAATCGGCTACAAGGCCTAAAAGTCTATTTAAAGATGCAAATGTGTGTGAATAGTTAGTGCAGATGTTTTTCTACACCAACTGTACTTGCTGAGTTTCACCATTTCCATAAAGCACATTAAAACAAGTGTGTGAACACTCTGAGATGAAAGTACCAAGCACTCCTGAGACTTCCAGTGGAAAGTAGAGCTGCCTGACTTTTCTCCAAGCAGACAGGAATGCCCATGATTCAGCAGCCTGAGTAAATAAAAGAGGTCCTTATTTCCTAATTCTGCTGGCTGGCCACACTGCAGCAGTCTCTGTGCTGCTGCCAAAGGGGATGCAAAACTGGAACTACACCCAGCAGCTGAAGGACTGTCTTTGTTAGCCAGCCAGGCCTTCCTGACCATCTTCTGGCAACAAAACCATCGTATCCTGCAAGGAAGACCTCCATCTCAGGCTTGATAATTCTCTAGTCTATCTAATAGGATGAAACAACAAAATTTGCCTGGTCTGTGTTGGAGGAGGACAGCTGGAAACTCAGTTAGTAGCAGAGTAACACCTGTTCAGTGGTATTGATGGGGAAAGTGCTCACTAACAGAAAAGTGAAGCAATACCAGGAGGAGTTATCCCACGAACGGGGGGGGGGAGGAAGGGGGGAGCACAAGAGCACAAAAGCACCTCTGTGGAGTTAGCAGCCAGACACTCATGTGCCAACCCCAGCAGACGCGAGGTCTTAAAAGTGATCTTATCCCTAGTGCTGCTGACTGAATTAACAGGGCTGCTTCAGAAAGATGTTACTTAGTCACCAGGAAGGTCTATGACATACACATGCTTTTGCTGGAGTAGACTTCAGGGCACTTGCTTTATCAGGGCATATTTTTCTGTATGATTTAAACATGTTTTTGCCACCACTAGACAAATGGCCACATTCCTAAAGCAAATGTCAGCTAACCTTTATGTGCCATAATACATAGGGGCCCTCTGATAGAACAGAGTTTACACATATGAACAAATTAATATTTTCAATATCCTGTAAGCAGCAGTTTTCCATTTTCTCCATTTTGCTGCTCAAGTAACTGGGGCACAGACAAGCTGGAATGCTTTGCCTCAGGTTACAAATGTAATCTGTGTCAAGGAGGAAACAGAACATGCATCTCCCCAGTCTGTGCCATTCCTGCAAGAAAAATTCTTTCTCCCCTGAAACACAAAGCTGGCAAAATGCTTAAACTGCTGGACTTGACCAAAGAGAAAGCCCAGCAGTTCAGATGGACAGACACCCCCCAGATCAGGGTTCTGCTGATATATTCTCACTACTTTTCTCTTCATGCCAGGCTGGTGATACAACTATCCCCCAGGACCCCATCCAAAGTACTAAATAGCAAGTTTTCTTTAAGAGGTAAAAAATAATGAGTTTCATAGGATGGTAATAGATGCTAAAAATGAAAAATCAAGTACACCAGGCAGCAGCACATAAACCTGTGTACTCCATACTGCCACAGGCACATGGATTGTGAATGCACACGTATGCATTTATGCATTGGGTTGTTATGTAGTTATTATTTGTTGTTCTACCACCAGTCAAAGACCTGTTCATGTGCCAATGCAGAGGCTTATATGTGTTTATACATACTTACTGAAAAGGCTAAAAAACTCATAAAAATGTACGGCTTTGCTAATTTACCAGATAGCATGCCACTAGTTAGAACATGATTTGTAAGAAAGGAAGGACTAAATAGCAGGTAGATAGGTAGGTCAGTTAACTGGATGTATGATAAGGCTCCACAGTTTTAAATCCTTGCATTTTTGTGCAGGTAATTGAGTGGAGTGGTTATTATATATCATATAGTTTAGTTGTAATGGCCATTTCAGGTTTTAGTGCTGGCCACATTTTATATTATTACCACCACTAATTGTCTGCAGGGCTACCCTGAAAATGAGATAAGGAATCTTAGGGGAATATGCAGGTGTGAATAAACAGCAAATGAAGAGATTAGATATTGCTGAAATAAAACAATATTGTGCTGTGTGCTGAATAGATCTAAATAACTAGAAGATCAAAGGATAGTGTTTAAGGATTAACATAGCTTCAGTGATGGCCTATCATACATGTCACTGAAACAAGCTACAATTTTGAAATTTTTTATAGAAGTAGAAGGTAGGACTGGTCTTTAAAGTCACTTTAAATAAAATATACATTATTATATAACATTCTCTGTTTACTTTCAATAGAAATGTACACAGTTTTGGAAAAGCTGAAACTTTAATATAACCATCACATTTTTTTCACATCAGTTACCCCACATTAAACTCACTCATTTGTCTCATAACTTATTAAATAGCTTGAAAACTAATACTCTGTAATGGGCATTCAAAAGAGAAATGTGAACTTTAAAAATTATTTATAATTTACAGATTTTTTTAAAATCTATCAATATTTCAAAACTGCTTTGGGAGTACCAATTAAATGCGTTAACAGTAAGGTTACTGGGGGAGAAACATACAGGGGTTCCTGACCAAAAGAACTGAAACAGCTGGTAGGGAGGTTTCCCCATTTTAAATTTCATAACCAGAGGAAAGGCAGCTCCTAGAAACAACAAATAAGTCACTTTAATACCTCACAGGAAAAACCTGCTTGCTTTTATAAAATGCCTTTAATGCCTACATAAGTAGTTAACATTCCTGTATTGCTCTCCTAAGGTAACCTAAGGCTCCAGCTCCATTATGTCTTCTTCAGAAGACATATTACCATTACATATGTAAAGAGGAGCATAAATGTTTTCCTTGATTGTTGCTTAAAGTTCATTTGAACAGACGGAGCCCAACAAATTCCATCTTCTGCAGCCAAATTAAAGAAAATATAAGCAGTTCATATTCTGCTCCACCTTCCAAATCTTACAAAAACCCAATTTGCAACTAGAAGAAAACAGAGATACCCTTCTGCTTGTTTGAGGAAGCTGGCATTTTGTGCCTCTATAGGCAAAGAGAAAGCATAAGTAATTTTCCACACTCCTGTACATATAACTAATGACAGTCACCATCCTCACAGCTTATTATACTGGTTTACATAATTGGGAATCGCATGTCACACAATTAATTTACAGGGGTTGTTTAGTTGTGACTATACAAGCACTAAGCGATTCAAATTAGCTCATTTGTCCACTGCTTAAATGTGACAAACACATTTACACTGTATTTCTTCCGCTGTTAAGTTGCTGTTTCTTTTAGTCGTTGTTTTTGTTTGTTTGTACAGTGTGAGTCAGAGACCACCAGGCTTGCTCCATCTGAAGCTAGGGTCAGAAAAAAACACCCTGAGAACAACTGCATTTAAAATCAAGATAATGGCAGAGCAAAAGCCCATTCAAATACTCCAGCAAACCTGTACATAATAATGATCTCCTAAGAACCTGTATATTAACAACCTTATGTACTAAAAGTAGTGATTCAGTCAATCAGGTTTTTGCTAGAGAATAATTATTATCATTTGTTGTGCCAATAACAGTATTTGTTCTGCTTATGACAGAACAGCAAATGACTAGGGGATAACAGCGTTCCTCACTGGACTCCAATATTTCCCTCTGCCTTTTGTTTTCACTGGGTTGTGCTCTCCCCCAGGCGGCACCATGAATAGCACCAAAAGCCCTCTCCCTCCAATCTTCCCCCGTGCTGCAGCTCCCTTTGAAAGCCTCAGAGACAGCAGGCCCTGTAATACAGTCCCAGTCAAACTTTCAAGATATATAGGCATTGAAATGAGCAGACTGTGTCTTTCCTTCCCAGGTCACAACATAAGGAGTGTGTCTTAAGTCAGAGAAATGTCATCATGTCTCTTTCCGTCCCAAAATGAAATGGTCCAGAAGATCAGGCCCTAAGAGCTGAAGGAGACCCTGCTTCACAGCTGCCCTCCAAGTCCCCATTCTCACACAGCTGCAGGATCCAGCAGGGAGAAGGGCAGGGCTGTCAAGACATCCCAGCTGGAGGCTCAGACAAAAGATGGAGCCTCTGGGCGGGATTGGCAAGCAGAAACCCCTGAGATGGCAAGCATCCGCCTTGGGTCCTGATTTGAGTATCTCCCATCTTTCAGTTAACCTAGAGTTTAATCATGAAGGTCCCCTATTTTTTAACGTGTATGCCTGTCTGTCCCACTTGTGCCTGCATTTCAACCACCCCAATTCTTCGCCTCATTGCCTTTAGATCAGGTCATCAACAACAGCAAGACAGTTAGGAGAGGGCTAAACTAGGACAGAGAAAAGAAGGAAGGCAATGTGTGTAGAAGTAAAAGAAAGAAATACAGGGTAGAGAGAAAGAAGGGAGTCAATAATTGCATCTGAAAGAAACCCAGGCAAAGATATCTAAAAATCTTTTCAAGGAAATGGAAAGTAAAAGGAAATTAAGATCAAGCGAAAGCAGTGTAGGCAGTTAACGCTTTCAAAAACACATCAGTGTTATTTTACAGTGTGCTAGAATTAAATATAGTAAATAAACACAGAACTGCTTATTTCTTAGAATGACAGAAATGTGGTGGAGGTCTTATTTACACAGGTGAAAACTCCTGGACCTGGATCTGCAAAGGGACCTAGGTGTCTCCAGGAGCCCCAGAAGCAAAGAAAGCAGGATTCATGGGGCCCTGGGGGGGAACCAGGAAAAGGTCTGCAGCCTCGCAGCTTGGGCACTCAGATGGGAAAGGGGAGTACTGGGCTCTTTCTACATTAAAGAGGCACTGGTTAAAAACAAAAATAAACTTAAGCATGAGTTCCAGACTGCAAGAACCCCTGGACTAAATGAGTGTCCTTCTCCACAGGGTAACAAGTTCCTTCTCAAATGTGCCCCTACCAGTCCTATGAATAGGATATGCTTTTCTTCAGCACACCCAGCTTCCAGGAGAAGGGACCCTTGGATAAATTAAGCCCCTCTGCTCAGAGGCAGGAAACATGGCTTTGAATCCCCACAGGATACTCAGAGAACTGAATCAAGGCCTCGTGCCATGTAATATTTTACCTACTTGGCCCCTATGCAGGGAAGACAGGAACACAGCACTTTCTGCTAAAAGTGCCCAACAAGTCCTGGGCTTAGCATGACACTCTCCATGCAGCAGGCTGATCGAAGGCAGTGGGTACCCAGATGCTCACACTAGGATGTTTTGCACAAACTACCAAACCACAGCAACCTGAGAAATTTTCATGAGAAGAAGAGGTGCCTACCAAAGCAGGGTAAACCCAGAGAGGTAAGTTTTGGATAACCAATTCTATTTAGCTTCTTATAGCCCATCTATATCCCATTTTAGGCTCTCTTCTTTTAGATCTGACTGTTAGTGCAGATGTGCTGCACAGCTGTTAAAAAGTCCTGGAGGAAAGGTAACCTTGTTTCTTTGAACAGGATGGCAGACAAATGCTTACACCAACTCTAGTGCAGCAGAGTCACACTGAGGGCAATGTGTCTTGAGAACATTTTCAATGCAGTCAAAATGCTGTGTAAGACAGTCCTTTCTTCCTGACCCTCATTTTCCCTGGGTTTGCTTGAATGGGAACACATGTGGATGTCTATGCCATGGGACAGGCACAGGTTGGCAGGTGTGCGTGGCTTCCATTAATATACAGGTGGTCCAGCCTATAAGGGAAACCTAACAAATTTCCCAGTTCAGAGTGCTCAGAAGACCAAATCCTACTATGAAGATGTCACATGTAAACTGTCACACCTACCGTCTGCTTGTCTTGCAGAATATCAGTCCCACTATGTGGAATTTTGCAAGGTAAGAGTTGCAATTAAAGTATGTATATGCTTCACTCGGTCCTTTCATGTTAATACAGGTTTATTTGGGTGATTAAATTATGAAAAAAGGAAGGTAAAATTCTTTGTAAAAGGAAGATTTTTCCTTCTCTTCTGTATAATTTGCATTCACCAAAGCCTGCTGAAATGCACGATTAAGTATCTGAAACAGAGGCCTCTCCAAAAATAAAGAGATCTCACTTTGTTAAAGTCTGTATCTAAAACAACCCTTTGTAGCTTCCTCACTGTAGAATGGAAGCCTGATGTGAAATACAGTAAATTAAGCCTTTTGCTGTCAGAGCTGGAAATAAGGACAGAGCAGAATAGCAGCTGGATTTGAAATTATTCTTTTTTTTTTTTTATTGGCTTCATTTACATCCTGTCTAAGGTCTTCTGAGCAGCTCAAGGTGTCTTATCTCTGGCTACCAGGGGGTATTTTGCAGTCAAAGCAGTTAACGCACTTTCTCTCTCTCTCTTTTTTAAGGCCATCTTATCAGACAGATCTCTTCAGGCTGAGGAGAACCCATACTTATCAGTCTGTACACTCTATTGACAGCTCAGTGCTGCAAGGGACAAATGAAAGCTTAGGGTAGAGGAAGATCAGTTAACCTGTTCCACTCTCAGTTTAGACTAATCTTTAGTTTGCCTAACTCCCGGAAACGCTGTACATCTTTTCTGTGTTTACTTGGACAACAGAGGCACACAATCACATCATCACTTGCTAAGCCCAGAGCACAGGTACAGCCACTGCAGTAATCCCCAGGGCACTCTGCCTGTCGACTTGAAAATGCGAGCAGCGCTCTGCTGACCTCCAGCAACTCCTTCTCCAGGTGACCTCAGGGGCAGCAGGCTGTTCCAGGAGCATCTGAGAGTTGTAGGATTGCCCAGTGAAGCAAAAACCGAGGGCTGCACGGACTCACAATTTGTGAGCCTTCCCCCCGAGCAAGGGGAAGTGTGCACTCCTCAGAAAAACAAAGTAATCCCACATATAGCCTAAATGTAGGCAAAGAGGATGAAAGTAAACCTGAAGAGAATCCTGCAAACCTGCTCTTGGATCAGAAGATAAGATGAAGAGCAGTTTATTTAGACTGCTCCTTCATAATCTACCAGGGAAAATTTTACAGCATGATGTGATTGGTAACTAAGAGCAGTCAGCCCTACTAAGTGGTGTTTCTAGCAAATACACAAGCCAGCTTTCTCCCTGACCACAAAAAAAAAAAAAAAAAAAAAAAAAAAAAAAAAAAAAAAAACATTATTAACACCT
>VZTZ01013274.1:50130-80547 GCA_013400955.1 Drymodes brunneopygia | reverse complement strand
CAAAAAAAAAAAAAAGGCAACATTTCTCATGTCCTTTCTTTTCACAGTTCACAAGAAATGAGCCAGGTCTAAAAAGCTGCAGCTGCTGCTACTGAAAAATCATTCACCAAAATTTCAGGTGAAAAAAAATTCATATTGTAGACTGATCCTTGTGCTGGTCCTGCTTTCTGCATTTTTATGTTTATTTTTTCTCCCCCTTTTGTGTCCAAACACTTCATGAGCACTTTTTATTAGTGATAACCCTAGACTTTCCCTGCAGAGAAGGTTCACTATTAATTGTCCATTATCTTGGTGAGTCAGCACAAAGGAGAGGGGAAGAAATTCTCATCCAAATGGTTTCACCTCCCTCTCTTGAGAGTGATGCCCTTGTCAGGGCATTAAAGACATGAAAACCTGCCACTTATCAGAATTGTGTTTGAATCGAACTACTGTCCTTGAAAACAGTAGACACCAGATACCATCAAAATAAGCCACATTGGCAGATCCTGTTCCACTGTAACTTAGGCAACCTTTATCCAGCTTACATATGCACTTGCAACTGTGTATGATTGGTAATGTTACAGCTGTAGTTTCAAGTAAGAAGGGCATGTTCTTTTCCATTTTATAAAACAATAAGCACATTAAAAATAGCAACTGCCATAATGAAGAAAAGTTGGCCAGCATCTATGTTAAGTCTCTAGATACCATATTAAAATGTGGGGAAGTAGTATGTACAGATTTTTTGGGAGTAGAAGGAAAAAGACACAGATGACATTTTTTGTGAAACAGTTTGGAAGACTTCAACAGTTTAAATAAGCCTGGGGACAAACTTGAGTGTAAAAGCATTGCTGAACCAAATCATCCTTTTTTTAATTGTATGACATCACCAGTTCTTAACAAAGCATAATTCAAACCTATTGAAATGCTGAATTTACATACTAGAATGAATCAACATTTAAAAGAGGTCTTGAGTATGTCTATGAACCTGATCAGAAATGGGGGGGGGGGAAAAAAGAACAATCAGTGATTGTCCATGTTTTTCACAATTCTAAGTCATAAGGAGAAGGGAAAAAAAAATCAAAAAAGTTACGCTTTGCTTTTAACAAGTAAACAAGTGTACAAATTAATTCAGAGAGCTGTAATTTTGAAAATTTTCTATGTTTAATGTGCACTGCAGTTAAACTACTTTTTCTGTACAAATTAATTTACTGCATCAGTGATCGATGTTTATGTTTAGGCAATTTTATTTCTCAGTATGGTAAAATTAGACCTAATAGTTGCAACCTGTTATGTCCAATCTGTCACTGAAATGCAAATTGCCCTTTTTCCTATTATTCAAGGAGTAATTTGGAGGAATTAAAGCCATCTAAAACCAGAAGACAAACAATTCTCTGTAAGGATTCAATAGCCTGTGTCACCAACCTGCTCTAGAAAGCAGTGGCCCTTCCTCAGCAGAACCACTGCTTCCATTTCCTCTGGTTCAGAACATTTGCAGTCTGAAGTGCCACAGAAGGCACAAGTGCCTGAAAACAGCAGAGGATTGTGTCACTCCTTAAAGGGAATGTAAGGACAATATATGTTTTGAAGTAGTAGAAAAGCATTAACAGCCAAGACCCTTCTCTCCATTTTATAATTCTTGATATTCAGACATTTTCAATTAGTCATCCTTCTATCTACAAAATAGATTTTGTTCTTCATCTGGGACAAGTTAGTTATTGCCATCTTGTTCTTGTCAGTGAAGCACTCAGCTCCCACTAACAACTATTATTTATTACTTCCAGTACTGAAATATGCGTGTCAAACTTTGTTTACTACCCTTTGCCTTATTTTTCCTCGTTTCAAGTGAGATGGCTGTGCTATACACACCAGATTATTCCTTTGAATCCCCTGAGGCTTCTTGAAGCCTAAGAGACTCTTACACATCTTCCAATGTATCTTATATGTTTTGATCACATTTAAATTTCTGGATAGGATGTTGTATGCTTTTTCTGTACTCATTTAAATGTTCTGTTCATAAAAGCCTAACAACAATTCTCCTCACAATTAAGAAACAAATACTTACTCTCCTTTCCCCTCTCACATATCCACTTTTATCTTTAGTTTTATTTTTCTCTCTCTGTTTGTGTTTGGGAAGGACAGACTCACTTTTCCCACATACACAGAATGAATACTTTACTTCCTGAATACCTACCTGCACCAAAGTTTTGGTCTTGTCAGTGGTGGGTGAAATGGAAACAGTGAGATGAGAGATAAAGTTGATTTTGTGGAGATTTTGCATCTTTTCCAGTCATCTTGTTTTACACCCTTTCATAAATTTTAAAATTCCAAGTAGGCTCATTTCTTGGCAAGACTGTTCAGTTCAGCAAGCTGATTAATAATTTTGCTACTAGGCTGTGCTGATTAATGTGGATTAGTCAAGTGATTAATAATTGTAATGTTTTGCAGGACCAAGCTGCCCTAAACAACTTGGGCTTTGATAGTATTTTACGAGTGGAACTTCCTTAGATGGATGATATGTAACTTCCTGGATTCCCAAAGCCCAGCAAAGTGGCATGACCTTACCCCTGGGTTCACTCCTCTGTTTTAGTGCCCATAAACCATTTTCAGATGACAATATTTGAACTAAGACCCTTGCTTTTTGTACAGCACTTGGCTGCTATTTCCTCTTCCTCCTGGTTGTTTGTTTCATTCCCCTGCTTGATGTTATCAGATTTATCTCAATGTGAGGTAAAACATGTCTTTTTGCTGAGTCCTATACAGTTTCTAAAACAAAGACCTGAACTTCTACTGATCCCGTGGCAGCCCGCATAACACAAATAAAAACATCATGTACATGGGCTGGGGTATGTATGTAACACTTAAATCATTTGTCCAGGATGGAAAACAGACACTTTAATTCTAGTGCTTAAATTTGAAGCAAAGACCATTGTATTCCACGATTACATTTACATGCTTCCTCCTGAAGTGGCCAATGAACCAAATCGCTATTTATCATCTATTGTACAAGATTTCCTGACTCTGCTTGTGTTTAGACTCCTGTTTTGCTGATACTGGACTTCACAGTATGGTCAGTCTCCAAAGGAGCATATAAAAGCACAAACCATTCCTAAGACTGAATAGCAGGCTCTGTGTTAGGTAATGCATTGGCCAGTAGGCTGCACTTTCTTGCTAATTACAGTGTAAGTTTTCTCTTAAAGAAAACATGGCATAGCAAATGGCATGGAATCAGCTTGCTTTCTAACTGGAGTTTTCTTTCTAATTCTCTCACTACTAAGTTTCCCCATAAACACATTCTTCTATATTTGGATACTGGATTTAACCCTCATACAAAATAAGACTTGACACAATGATATATTTATTTGATCTTTTCTAAAGCACCAACTGCAAGCCAAGTAGCATAAAGAGCCAAATGCAAAACAGTAAAAGTAGAAAGCAAAATCTAATAGCATGTTACAATATGCTATACACACAGAATTCAAAAGGGACCTGCCAGCCCCAAAAGATTCAATTCCTGACTAGTTAGAGGAAAGAGAAAAACAAAAGGGTAGCAGATGCAAAAACAAAGGTAGGGAGCCCATAAAACAGTCATGGATAGGCCAACTGAAATAAACAGGGCTTGCAGCTTGCCTTAAAGGCAGCCAGCAAGGGGCTCTGGCAGGGAGCTCCACAAGCGAGGACAAGAAAGACTTGCCTTCGGCCTGTATCTGACTCAGCCCGGGGAGAGAAAGCCATGTCCAACCGTGAGCAACTGCCAGACAGGGACGTGGAGTGCAAGGCTGCTGCTGCTGCCCAAGAACCAGGGGATTAAAATTTGAACAGCTACATGGACAGAGCTGTATTTTTTAATATATTGGTTTTCCACCCCAAAGAGGCTCCAGATCAATTTCAAGGGACACAATTAGGAGCACATTACAGTAGTCTAGCCTAGATGACTGCAGTATGGTCTTTGTCCAAGATAAATAACCAAACTGTTCAAATAAGCTGGAAATTCATCACTAGGAGGTAGAACCAGGGCCCTTCTTGCTGGGGAAGGAACAATGCTGGTCAATAATACTCCCAACATGTACCTTGTACTAACCTGAAAATGTGTCTCTCCACATCCCAGAACACCAGAACACTTCCTGCTCCTTTATTTCAAGCCCGTTAAGAAGGCAGCCTCAAGGCATACCGTCTAAGTGTTTCCCCCCTGTTTTCCACAGCCTTGTAGACATTGTGCTACCACCAGTTCCACTCCTCTGAAACATTTCTACTGGAGGCATATGTTACGTGCCTGCAAATATACTGCAGACCTCCTGTAAGCAAGCACAGCTCAGAGCAGACCAAATGAAAATATCACATATTGCGATGTCTCCAGCCAGCTAATGGAACTGCAACCTCTGACTCCCCTGATAACTCACATCCCACATAAAGACAGGAAAAAAGAAGGAGAGAGATGCAATGGAAGACTGCCTTGTGGAAAAAAGCAAATACTCATCTTGGAATACGGTATTGCCCATTTGGTCCAACCATTTAATTGCTCTTGGCCAGATGCCAGTTTTTGGGTCAGCTCCTTGGATACCTGACAGGGTCTGCAGTCATGGGACAGAAGCCTCACCCACAACATGGACACAGTGGCAGCTTGAGGAGCGGAGAGCTGGGGAGTGAAGGGTACACTAAGAGCATCCTGACCATCCGGAGGAGCCAGCAACAGCTGTTCCTGCCGAGCTACAGTCCCAACACAGGGTCACTTCAAAAAATTGGTAATCTGGGCAGAATCATGCTGTGGACTGGATCTGGCTTGCAGGACATTTTTTGGACTACTCTGTATCAACTCCAAAGCAAAAGCTCTTCCTTGGCTTTTACTGTGGCAGAAAAAAAAGGCTGTTATGTGGCTTTTTATCTCATGGGCATAATCCCAATCAAAACAATCTGAAATGCAATCAAGACAATTAGTTTTTTTATTCCTTCTGATCCTAACATGACTGCAAAGGAGAGCGATAACCTTCCGGTCTGATCTTCATCTTCCTGGCAAAAAGAAATATGAACATCAGACAATTGCTGACTTTGTACCAATGTGCAGGCAGCCTATACTAACCAGGCAGCCTGTAAAAGGAAGCATTTCCAGGAATTTTACATGTGCTTTTATTACTGCAGGATCTGTTTTCTTCATTTTGTTCAGCCTTGAGCTGGGATTTTAGAATGCACTGGTACAACATTTTCTGTGCTGCTTAGAGGGTGGGATCACTGAAGAAAGGCTGCATTCTCCCAAAATTTTCTATATAACTAACTTGGCTTTTGTTCCTTGGCTATAAAGTCTGCTACTTTAGCCCAGGTTTATCATCCCCATATTGGACCATCTTATTTCCACAGAAAACTTCTAAATCTCTGTTGCTATTTGACACAAAGTACTGCCTCTGAAATATTCCAATTTGCTGACTTCCTTCAAAAACTAAAAACTGCATTCCTCTAAAGAGGCAGTTTGTATCACCTCAGAGTCTCTCATGCAAAGTAAAGGGAATATGTGACCCTGACTTAGTTTTATCATGAGCTCCCATTCATATTACAAGAAGATTTTAACCCTAAGTGATTATTTTCATAAGCTCAACTACATTCATCCCTTTCCCCATGCATTTAATTACAAAAATGCTCATATTCTGTGTGTTGCAGACATGATGTACTGGTGATCTACTAAACACACTGAGGAAACTTCTAGCAAGACATTTATATCAAGAATATATTAGCAGATGCATCCAACAGATACAGAGGAGGATTAGGAGAAAAAGAACTGGCCAACCTTTTGAACACTAGGCTGTTTAATTTAACTTACATTAACAAATATACTAAAATCCAAAGTCTCAGAAGAAAATCCTGGCCCTGCTGAAGCCAATGGAATTTTTGCTATTAACTTTTAATGGGACAAGGATTTTAGCTTTGGTCTGGATCTGGTTAGAAGTAGGGTTTAAGAAAATCAGGCTTATTGCCTGGGAGTCTAGTGGTAATATTCAAAACGAATGAGCTGTATTACTTGGGTTCATGAGGAAAATACAAAGTGAAAATTATGGTAACTTTTCAAGGTTTATTAACTTAAGTCCCATAGCCTCGAGGGGATATTTCCATCTGCCCCATTTATATGCTAGCATGACAGTTCTTGCTCTTCTGTAAGTTACATTAAAAAAAGCCTCTGTATTGTAAGATTTCTTTAACTTTCCACAGAAAAGTATTTTCAGCAAAATCACACTGTGATTTCGTTTTAAAACAATTAGCTCTAAACCATTTTCTAACCAAGTAGAAATACTTTAACTTGGATATAAAACATGCATTCAAAAGCGACTATTTGGAAAGCTAACATATATATGAAAAATAATGTGTATGTTTAATTTCATATACACATAAAAAAAATAAAGGTATATCCAAAAAGAAAGCTTTTCCTTCTTCCACAAAGACCCCAAGATGTAAATTACATCTCTAACTAATTCCTGATAAAAAAATAAACAAACTCATATTTCTGAAGTCACTCTTCCAGAATAGCCTGCAAGGTTAACCGAACCACAGCTTGCATTCCAAATGTGAGGGCTCCTCCCAGGGAGCAAAGTGCTCCTGGCTCTGTCCCTGTTAGCTGGCTCCGGCTGGAGGTACCTTGCAGGGTACCACTGCAGCACGACTATCAGCTGGCCCAGCAGGATGAGAAAGGAAATACAGATGTGAAAACAATGTTTTTGATGACACTGGTGGCGAAACTTTGCCTCTCCCGTGGTTCAGCTAAAATGACATGTGCAATGGCTCATTACATAGTAGGACATCAAGTCTCAGCCCGTTCAGGTGTAGGTAGAGAAGCTCCTTAAACTGCCTTAATGGCCCTGTCACAGGCACCAGAAGTACTTGCACATGGTCTGTAAAGAGCTGCTTGATCATATGGCATCGCCCCTCACTTCCAGATGTAACTGCCTTGAAGGCTAACCAGCATGCATTGTTGTGCTAATCCTACATTTCCTTATTAAGAGTAGCAACAAACATTTATGGAGTCATGAAAGGCAGATAGATGGCTTGCAAAAGGATCAGAATGATTCCTGTGTACTCTCTACTTTATGAAATTAGTGAAGTCCTGCTTCACAGCCAGTTCTGGAAAACTTTCAGATGTGTCTCTAGTTCCTCTCATCTTTTCACCATTGCCCTACACTTTGAGTAAGCTCACAGTGCCAAGAAGATCAAATTGTTTTGGTCAAGTTTTCAACACTAAATATTGAAAATTTCCTGTACTCCTGTACTCCTAATCAACAGTTCTTTGGCAAGAACTAACTTGTCATTTTCTACTGCAAAAAGTGCTGATCTACCATCTGAGTCATATTATCAACCTTTTTTTTTGGAGTGGGGTGCTCAGTTGTTCAGAATTTGCCCTTTTATGGATTTTTAACAATGCATGTGACTTCCTGAAATGAATACTAATCCTTTGTTTGCTGGCCCTCTGAACCAGTTTCTAACTGGGAACCAATTTGTCTGAAACTCTGCTGACAACAGTTCTATTTTCTCTACCAAATTATAGACTTGCATAGTTAAGTACAACATTACAAACAAAACAAAAAAAAAACCCAAACAAACAAAAAATAAAATCAATAACCCCTCAAAACCTTACTGGCTTTCACTGAGGCTCTCAGTCATCACACTCATTGGATGTGTTAGGCAACAGTTTTCTTTTCTAGAGTTTTACAGAGTTTTTGCCCTATTTATTTGTTGAATGATTTTTAAAGCATTCCTAAATTTAAGATGCAAGATTGTTCCTACGAAAGACGTGTCTCTGACAGACTTGCTGCTTTTCTGTTGACAATTCTGCTCTCACATTTTGGAAAGATGTAAGGTAATAACAAGAATTAGTCTACACCCGTCTTGTATCAGTGTAAATTTGACTTCAAATATGTTCAAATATGTTATTTTTGTCAGATGTTATTGTAGACCTGTGAGATCAGATTAGGTATACAAAGATGACTTTCCATTTTATAGAGCTGTCCGAAAAGCTACTAGCTCTTAAAGATGTGTAGTTCTTGTAAAAATAGTTACTGAGCCCTTTAGACCGAAACATTTTATCAATGTATATATTTAATCACTATTTAATAACTTTATTATTATTAGCATCAGTGGCAATGAGGAGTAGACGACTTTGTATAGGTTTGGCTCTTCTCTCCCCATTTCCATGTACAACTGCCAAACTGCCCGCTCTGTTTCTTATGTAAAATTGCAGATGTCTTCTTATTAATCAAGAGCCTAATACACTCCAGATGAATAAACAACTTCAGCACTGCAGCATGTACCTCACTTTTTAAACCCAGGATTTATTGGAACGGCCTGTTCCAAGATCTCTTAACTTAAAAAAGATGGTTTATTGTTCCTCACTCCTACAGCCAAGGCCTAATAAATGCGTTGAAACTACGTCTTTGTCCCTTTGCAACCTAGTATTCAAAGAGATTTCCAGCCCTAGAGTGTAACATTATCCAAATCCTTTGAAACCATAAGTAGTTGCTCAAACTCAGCCTCCAAATGCAGGAGACTTCGTATGGAATGGAGGGCCAGGCGATCCCTCAGCCAGCAGTGCCTGGGCTGGGGTGGTGGATATTCACTGTACCCCCCAGGACAGGGACTGGGCTGCTTTTCTCCAGTTCCCATTAGCCAGGAGAACATATATTTCCCAATATTTCCCTGCCATCACGAAAGAACAAAACAGTTTAGGGAAACTCATGTAGTCATTCATCAATTCACTGATATTGCCTGTTCCCAGTGCAATCCTGCTAATCAAAATTGGTTTAAATATTTCTATTTAAAATTAAAATCTTCCACAGCCAAAACTGTTCTGTGTACTTTAATTTACATTCTGTAAATTGGAGAAAAACAGATCCTTTCTTTGTAATCATGTAGAAACAGGAAAAGGAAATAATAATTAAGGTTTTAAAGCATATATTAACTCATGGATTGCTAATTTTTTAATTATTGTTTCAAAATATTGGCACTCTCCTTAGAACTTACAGATTACTAACGTGCTTGCTAATATTGAACTGCTAAGGGTGGTTCTAGTAATAAGATGTATGTATATAGAAAGCTGGAAAAAAAGTAAAGGTTATAATATTAGCATACCTTACTCATTTTTAATTAAAGAATTAAAAAGCCCAGTCTTTGGGGGGTTTGGGAAAATAGTGTAGCCAAATGAGACCAATTAACTTCATTAGCTTCTGCAAATACCTACTTTTCCGGCACATTTCTATTTTTCCATCTGCTTCACAACTACACATGTCTACAAATTAACATTTTATTTATGATTTAAGGTTCCAGTTCATAAAAATTAGGCATTCACTGCACACAGTTTCCTGTATTTATTGAAAAAAATCACTAATTTATATGTCTTTTACTCTTCGCTCTATTTTTTTCCTCTGAATGAAAAAAAGCATACAGCTTGCAACTGCAAAACAGCCCCAGACCAAATCAGGGTTGAATGTTCCAAGTGGAAACACTGATACTACAATAGGAACTGCAAAACTATTTTTAAATGAGAGTTGCAAGAATTCAGGATAAAGGATATGATTAAAGTGTCATTAGAAAGTCCTACTGCTACCTCTGAGTTCCACAAACATGTTCTTGAGCCAATTGTTACAGATTAGGAGTCAGATAAGTCTTATCACATGCAGCATCAATTTTGCTCATCTTGTTCTCAACCATTCAGCATGCTGCACAGAATGGACCACCAAGCCTCCTGCACCTTTCTCTTAGGAAGGGTTTTGCAATGGTTATTAATGTTAATACAAAAAGTAAATTGATTATTACAGTCATTTAGCAGTAAAGAAAATACATTTACAGCTTTGATATCAACCAAACACACTAATTTATCTCAACCTCACCATCATTAAGCATTTTATTTATGATTATACAGCAACTTTGAGTGTGCGCAGTTTTAATGGACAACAAAATCTTCTCTAATGAGTCATACCAATAAAATACTTTTAGAAAAAACTGTATTTTTATGAGTTGAATGAAGGGAGCTATTAAGATTGTTTTACATGTCCAGAGAGGAATGGGCACACTCTGCTTCTGATTTTGCTTCTTGTGTAGAAAAGTCAGCAATCATGGTTCAGAAAGGCAGCCCGCCATATGAAGAATAAAAAAATGAGAAGGAAATATTAAAAGCATGTTTTAAATTTAAAGTACAATTTCCTGATGTTACTCTTGAATTTTGATTTGGCTACAAAATCATTTTAGTTACTAAACCGTGATCCTCTAGGTGAGGTGAAGCCAGGGAAATCACTTCTTCTCTTAGCTAAAATACTGGGAAAAGAGAATGAAGTGCACCTGTGAAACACTTCCACAGAAGGTCCCCAGAACAGCTTCATTTGTAGGGTGAAATCTAATGCCACTGGCAATATCCATAAAACCGTTCCATGCCAAATCCCAGCAGGATGACACAGCTCCCACTCTAGCCAATGGAGACCGATGGAGGCTCTTCACTGGGCTTACATCTCTGTTCTTTAGGCATGGGTGTGGTTGCACAGTTAGGAGAGCTCAATCTCACCTGAAATGGCATTTCTTATATTTTTATCTCCCATCCTTCACTCTCTTTGGGACATCTACCTCCTCACTCAAAGACTGCCAAAAGCAGGGACAAGGTGCCCTGGTCATTCTGCCTCTCAATTAAGCACAGGCAGCCAACCCCCCAGCTGGAACAGGAATCACCAACATGCCAATATAAAAGCCAGAATAGGTTGCAGTAATTGTTCGGAAGGGCTTTTCTGTTTCTCTCAGACATGAAATTTACTGGTCTTCTTTACAATCACTTGAATCTGATTGAGCAAGTCATTCTACGTTTCTGCTCAGAATACATCATTTTGCTATCTGTATGCTGTTCTGTAACACACAATGTTCAAGGCAATAGCAGAGAAAGCTTCACTATCATGAAGCTCACCAGAGGTGTTCCCTCTACACAAATGAAAAAATGCATTTACTTCCCTACACTATCACTTTTCACATTCATGTCATCATCACTGCACTACATTTACATCTGTCATCTCAAAATGCAACCTGCAGAATCTAATGCAAAGCCACACTTCTCGACAAGTTTAGAATTAAGAAGACAACTGCAACCTTCCTATTCATCAAGAAGAGACAGAGAATGCCCAAATGCCTTTGTGTGCCTCTTATTTTTATTTTTAGCCCTTCTAATGTTCAGAAACTGAACTTCATGGGTATTTGTCTCATGGTTTTGAGGAACAGCTTTCCTCCTCCCCAGATGCAGAAGAGATAAAGCAAAACCACTGAAGAATAGGCTAAATCAAAATCTATTCCCCTTGATCTAGGATGCTGAAATACCTTGCATTTAACTAACTCAAATATAACTTTGTGACTCTGGAAGAAGGACTAGCCATCAGAACTTGTATCCATCATGACTGATGCCTTTTTCCTGGTCTTAGGAAATAAAGATACGGTTAGAGGGTTGAGGGTCGTTTACCTCGGTATTTTAATAGGATCCCATTCCATGCATTGCTTCACCCAGGTGACACACGTTGCAATGTCCTCCCACCCCCCAGTCCAGTATACAATTAAAGACCTTACACATTAGCATATCTAACTAGAGGGCCCAATAAGGGGCTGGGGTGGGTTAACTTCTAGTTTATAGAATCTGTCCTACTAGGGGACCTTGAGTTCTTACGATAGTAGAATGTTTGGTCTTCTAACTCTACAGTTTCTGGGCTGTTTGGTCTCCCGGCCTACTGGACACCAAGAAATCAGGCTAAATTAACAGGCTTAAAACATTACAAGTATGCATGCTAATACTTGTGCATACAGAGAACTGTGTAAAAAGTATACAGAAGAAAAAGCAAAAAATCCTTCAGGCATCAATAACCACCAAGACATCTGAGCAAACTCAGAGAATAAACTACAGGAAGTGGAGTTGCTTGGAAGAGACAATTTAGGTATTGCAAAGTACCTAGAAAAAAAATATTACTCTTGTACTTTGTGACCAAGCATAGAAATTCTGTTATTGTCCTCCAAAAGATTTGATAAATTTTGTTAAACAAAGGAACAAATACATACCATTCACCCATTGCTACATATGAGGCACACAGATGGGTACCTCTGTTAACATCCTCCTACTCAAAACCAGTACATAAATACATTCAGTCATGCACTGGCCAGCCAGTTGGCTTACTTCTTAGCATTTAAACTTTGCATTAGGTTATTAAAATTCAAGTAATAAATATTGCAAGTAATAAATACTTATACAGGATATCTGAAGATAAAAAAACTGATTTTAACTAATGGTGTTGAAAATAAAGCAGCATGAAATCTGTGTTTATGATGTTCTACGTACAGGACAATGCATTTATTCCTTGTCTGATTTGTGTAGATTCTACAAAGTAAAAGATGAATACAGGAAAGAGACAAAGGCTGGGGAGGTGGGGTGGGTGAAAAGAGAAATTCTAGAAGTTATTGGAAAGCAGATGTAAGCACATTGGTAAATATATTTTTTTTCCCACAGACATATTTCACAGCTGGGATTTAGATGATTTCCTATTCAATTTTTTGCCCATCAGCAAGAAGATGGTGGTATGATAGAAATGTCAAACCAGACCTCTCTCAAATGGATCCATTCCACCTACACTTTAATACCAATTCACTTCTCATGCCTCTGTATTTCCCAGTTCTGCCTCGAAGCAAATTTGCAATGCTTTTTCCAAATTGGTCTTTTGAATGGAAAGGAATTAAGAGAATTAAGAGCTACAATAGTAAAAGGCAAAATACACAATATAAACATTCATTTGCCCCTGGAATATTTGGGAAAGGATATAAAACATATGCAAATCGAGGTATATTAACAAGCACCTTCATTTAACATAGCTGTTCATGGAGGCCCCTTCGATCCATGCACTCTTGATACCCATCTTTCTTCTCACGCCCTCCTGAATGATGAAGTGAATACCATATAATAAAATCCACACGGGAGCCCAGAATACATGCTTTTCTCCTCCACTCCCCCAATTTTAAGTCATATACACTTTTCAGTCCATTTTTCCCTAGCTTTTTAGCTCTGTGATTACAAACCTTCATCTTACAACTCTGTCATATTCTTCCTGCTAACTCCCATCCCCCACTCTCCCTTTTTTTCAAGTACCCCCAAAGGTATATAATAGAATGGTAGCACACATTAAAAAGTGGCTAAAAGAACTGTATTAGCACAATGAAAACTCCACATAAATGTTATGCAAATTTGTTATGAATCAAACCTGCAGTGCAAATTTACTACTTTGCCGAATGATTATAAAATAGCGATTTGTCTTGTATACATTTTTAATGTATTCCAAACCATTTATATTAGATTGTCTGTTTCTGTTAGTCAGATCATTCAAATTTTTAAGTGCAAAGTAAATATAAAGTACTACATTTTTAATAATGCAGTCACACCACATACTTTTCTTGCTTTCTACCTCCACTGTGGTCCAAGAACACATAATAGCTGTTTTTTCCCTAGTTATCTAATCATTATACTAAATGTGAACCTGTTTGCTATTACTTTAACATTTTACAATTATCATTGCAAGAGCTGCTTTCAGTGTTCTAGGAACAACTGTGGATCTTAGAAGCTAATGGCGTACAGCTCTTTAAATTTCATGTTTTGTATGTGCATACAAAGAGGAAAAAGAGAAAATGGGCTTTAATATTTTTGCTTAGTTGTATACAAAATTACATGCATCTGTAACACAAACACAAACGTATTAACTGTATACCTACTACTTAAATTCTTTTTTTTGTTCAGCTCCTGCACTTGGTGATTTCTAAGTGGGCAAGGTTAGTTCCATTGCAATTATTCTGCTTCTCTGTCCCTCAAAATAACCAATACACACCTGTGCACTGTACTTCTTATTGCTCACTGTCCATTTCCTTTGTCAAATGAAACAATGATGGAGGAATTATGAGATGAACTTCATTACACGGTGGCCCCAATAAGTGCCAAACTGGCCAAAACTGAGAAATAAGCTCTGCTCTTTCTTCATTAAAATAGGCTAAAGTTCCTTTAATCGTATTTTAAAAATGTAGTTGCATAAGCTCTCCTTAAATAAGCTTCTTAAAATACATATAACTATTGAACGCCACTGTTTCTCACCTTTTAAACACAAAACACTACACTGGTAGTTTCATACAGTGCTAAACATTATCACCTACAGGGTCATTACAATATACAATCTACGTTAACATTGTCACAGAACTCACGCATATTTTACAGCAAAAGAGGAAGGGGAATGTGAGATAAAGTATCATGAATAAATGACACACATTTGGGGTTGTTTTGGCCAAATGTTAATCCCAAGTAGAAGCAAAATGCAGGAGCACAAATTTTACATTAAAGAATGAAGAAAAGATTTGTAGGAAAATCATTGGGATCCATGAACTATCACATTGTCATAGCACTAATTAAAGAGAGGAATGCTGTAAGACACCAGAAGATTTGTTCCCATCAGCATTCATCACAAAGTGGATCGTATATCCAGTTGAAGAAATCAACAACACTGAGAAGAGGTGCACCAAAAAGGTGAAGAAAAGCTGAAAGAATCTAATTCATGTAAGCTGAAAAGGGAAGACCACAAGTGGGGATGAGGCAGTACAAATGTCTACACAGCTGTCTCAGACACACAGATGAATTTTCTGAGTGGAGAAAAATGAAACAACTTTTTTTTTTTTTTTTTCAGCAAAGGAGTCTTATGTCAGATACAGTGTAAATTTTAGAATAACTAAACACAGAAGCTTCCTTCCTTAGCCCGTTACAGTAACCCATCCCTGATTTTCCCAAGACAAGTTAAAAAAAAGAAAAAAAACAGGGATTGTCTACATATGCATGATCCAGTCTCATGGAAGGACCTGGATGAGATGCTTTCTTTTGGATCTTCCAGCCCTATTGTTCTTTGACTTCAGTCCTGACCTATTTCTTCAAGACATCAAAAATTATGTTTCACTAAGGGGAGAAAAATTAGGCAGAGGAAAACAGAAAAAGAAAAGGAATGTGCTTTGTGCTCATGGTATATAACTACGAGTTCTGAAGGAACTTGGGTATAGAGCAGTTAAGCTACCTTGAGAATAGACAGTTTCAACAACAATAAAAACACACCACCTCATCAATAAGCCTGGGAAATGCAAACTTGTGAGCCTTATTTTCTATGAAAAAAGGTGTTCGAACTGAGAAATGCAAGCAGTCATAGGGTGGTAGGTCACTGAGGAAAAGGAGATAAAGGTCACTTTGAAAATGACTGTTTGATATGCTCTTGTCCCTTAAGACTCGAAGACAGCACAACTCATTTAACAGAGATACGAACATATGCGATTGCATAATGAATATTATTTTTTAGCTTGGAAAAGTCTCAAACAGGTGACTAAGAGAAGAAAAAGTATCTCCCCTTCGTAACCTCCTGAGCCACCCAGTCAACCATGAAAGGGCTCTTCTAGCACGTTTAAGAATAGCAAACTGTTAGGTTTTATTAATTTGAGTGTGCTGGCTAGATTTTGGAGTTTTTTTGAAATGGCACTGGAGAGGTAAAACTGACAGTAGCTCTCAGCAAGATGGAGAAAAAAAGACTACTTTGGGTATGAGGAAAAGGAAATTCAAGTGACCTCACCTCCCTGAACATAACCTTCAACACACACAGAATATAAAAGGGAGTACACCCATCTACAATGGTCTGCACAGCACTGCAGTAGTAATGTGGGCATTTCAAACCCTTCTGATATTTTAAACTTTCAGCAAATACTATTGGAAGACTGAAAATGTAGCAGTGTTTTCTGTCAGGTTATACAGAGCCATGTGGCAGAGAACTGCTTGGTCCAGAGCCTCTCTCCCTCGACAACCCAGTCTGAGAAGATTTCACATGAGGAAGCTGGTCCTTCATTTCAGTCCTCACCCAGAGCTCAAAGAGGACATTGTTTGCGATGCTCTTTGGCAAACACTTCCTGATATAGCTTGCACTTATGCCCAGCTAGTGGCTTGCAGAGTTTGGGGAGGAGGCACAAAGAAGCCACTGGTGAAGACCCTGCAAGTCTGCAAACTTGACTGTGATGCTCAGTTTGGACTTCTGTGAACAGTCTTACCTCTTCCATCAGCCTCATGTGAGTCTTGAGGTTATCCCAATTATCTCTGAATATGCTGTGCTGCCCAACACACTTACTACCTCCTAGATTACATAACAGAGACAGTAACTCCCAGAATGTTCTTTTGTACTCAATGATCTTCGAGAATTTATATTACGAACCCCATATTAAGGTGCAAAATTCCCAAGGAGCTAAATCTTGATTTAGTCACTTTTTAGCATGCCAGAAGTACAGCTCTTTCTTCCCTCACTTATTCTTATTGGATAAATATATTTCAGTACTTACCCACACTAAGCACAAGATGAAAATTCCAATGCAAACCCACATTTGGGAAAGTAGGAGCAATAATAAAATCCAGCTTCTATGTATCATACCTAGCTTAATAACACTTTGTGTGTATTTTCATCAGCATGTACCAAGAGCTTTTTAACAAGGAGGACA
This sequence comes from Drymodes brunneopygia, assembly GCA_013400955.1. Classification (NCBI taxonomy): domain Eukaryota; kingdom Metazoa; phylum Chordata; class Aves; order Passeriformes; family Petroicidae; genus Drymodes; species Drymodes brunneopygia. The sequence goes on along the minus strand of VZTZ01013274.1, from coordinate 64,041 downwards.
GTATCATTAACCCCATTTTACAAATGAGGAAGCTGAGGCACAGAGCTGTGATTTACCCAGGAAGCAAACCGCCAAATGCCATGTTCCATCACTTTTGCCACAGGAGGCCTCATCACAAACACCTCTGTTCTTGCATGTGTTGTTTGAGAGCCATCACTGAGGCAGCCCTCAGAACAAATCCCCGTCCCTCAGCCACAGCAGTGTGTCTCTTTATTGCATGGTGCATGGGAAGACTGGCCATGCCTAGAGACATCAATGCTTCCAGAAGATGGGTTACTCAAGGACCCTGCCACATGCAGATGCTGACAGTGCTTCTCCAGTACTCACTACAGGAGGACAGAGGTGGCCCTCAATCCAGCTGTGGCCCAAGCTGGCAGGGTCACGCTCGGCAGTGCTGCTAGCTACATTTCCAGAAGCAGTCTATCTCTGTTGGTAGGAGCTGCTCAAGGCCGATAAAAACCTTGGCCATCACTAGCTTTGCCCTGTGCCACCCTGACATGACTAGATTGCTCTGGGTTCTAGGGCCAACCAGGGCTGCCACTACATGCTGCTCCTCACACAAGCCAGGCCTGCCTGGGGGGAGCCCAGAAAGACACCTGAGCAAAGCTCACAGAATGCTGCATTGGGTTTCATCATCAGTGCATACATCTGAAACATACACTGCCTGGTCTGACCCCCCATTTGCAGCTGAGGATGTCAGCCTTACCAATAGACCCTAGAAAGTTTCAGCCTGCTCCAGTAAGCAGGTAAGAAAAGTGGAGAAAAAAAATAACATGTACATCACACAGAACAGTATTAGAATTTGCTTTCAAACAAGGAAAAGTCCAGTCAGGTTCAGCTGAAAGACACAACCCTAGGCCTGAAAAGCCCATGAGCACCTGAAGGTTTGCTTGGAAGACTCAGGAGGTTCAATAGACTCTTCAGACACTGAGACCACCCTAAGAGTCAAGCACACCACTTCAGTATCTCATGTGCTTATACCTTTTGTTAGCAAAGCTACAAGTGGCATTTTCTCTCTCCTTCCTCCTGCACAAAAAAATTGAATGCTAAACAAATAATAACTGATGATGAATTATTCTCTGATGTACTTTATTAGTGCTGCCTTGTGACCACTTTCCCAGCCACTGAAGCTACAAGACCATGCATAGCTTGATACTTTAAAACATACACAGTTTGATGGAAAAACTACTCATCTACCCATACAAGCCACAGAAGGTCCTGGCACTGAGGAAATAAGCACTGAGGTTAAAGCAGGCATTATCAGTACGCAAACCTCCAGCTCACAGTTGTAACAATAGCCATTAGGATTTAAAAGCAGCTTTGTCCGACTACTTCTTGCATAAGTACGAGTTTGTGACCAGTATATCCATAAACATCAACCCATTTGGCATAGCCATATCCCTTCCATGCTGCCACTGAGAAAGCAATCACAGACAGCTCTTCTGTTTTATGGCCTCAACAGGAAATTGTGGTTTTGCTACATTCAGGGTTTCTTTTACTCTTTTGCACTGTAAGAATTGTGTCTGATTTCATACATAAAGCGAAATGCTTCCAAAGTGTAATTCTGACTAGTTAGCAAGTAAAGGATACAGAAAATTTCTCAGTTGGGGAGATCACTACCAGATTTAACCACATGAAAACTTCACTTGACTAACAGGGGAAAATAAATCTATTCTAATATTCGATTAGCAGGACAGGACTCATAAGCATAACAACCATTCTGGTGTCTCTGGTAATTGAAGTGAGCAAGCTGAGTTAAGCTTAGTAAATTAATTTCATTTGTGATTATGTAGCTAAATCAGTCTCTCAGCACAGGTACCAGAAAAGAAAGGTTAAAAAAATCTCCCTAACCCTTAGCCCAATAATTTCTGATAATGCAAACTTGAAAAAAGGGATTTGCATTGAAATAAAAATAATTGCTGGTAACAACCAAAGATACTGTAAAATACGCAGACAATGACATCTTTAACTAGGACTCACAAATACCTCTGACTATAACATCTTTTTTCCAGCTCTATATTACTTTGCCAGATTTTAACTATTTGGGCTGGAATTTTTCATACTAGATATCTGTTGCAGGAGTTGTCTACACTGGGTTTTTTGGAAAGTTCACTTGAAGTCAGCTCAACTGTCTCTAAGAAGTCTGGAAAAACATGTCATCTTTTTCAGGAAAAAAAGAAAAAAAGGTCTGAGGACATTTAACAGAGAAGTTGTGGAAATTGCATCCCCACAGAAAGGACTTAAAATTTGGCTGTACAATCAGTCTGCTATCAACCTTTTACTCTTCTTAAGAAAAACGGTGCTGGTCTCACTAAATTAATGCACACAAAAACCCCACTGTGCACTCAATGAAGATTTGTTAGCATTTGGTAGCTAAACTGCTGCAGATTTCTCTGTAAACATGTCACAAATCTGGACAAGACCTTCTTTACCACTTTTCCTTACAAGGACCATGGTGATGCTAGACAGATAAATGAACCTGGGCAAAAAAAATCTCCTATTTGTCTGACAGTTCCTGCTGCTGGCACACAGGGAGGACAGAGGACAAGAAAGAAGGAAACTGCTTTACCATAAAGCATAACTGGAAGGTCTGAGATGTCATGAACATACAAAGTGCTAATGAAGGATACATTTCAAAAAACCCAGCCCCTTAGTCCGAGCAGTGTGCCTTTATTAAAGGTGACTCAGTTCCCCATGGGTAAAATGGGAATTAGAATGGCACCTCACTTCATACGACAGAGAATATTTGCAGATCAGTGCAACACAAAACCCATGAAGAAATGAGTTAATCTGACTTAAGTGCCAGGCTTCTGTTGCAAGGAATAAGTATGGCACAGAGCCACATACTAAACAAGGAAAATAACACATAAGCTGCTTATTTTGTGGCACTCTTCATCCTTTTTAATGAAAGTATAAGAGGAAAAACTCAACACATGCAAACACACAGACACACAGCTAAATAACTGAGATGTGCACCAAAACACATTACTGCTAAGTAATGCAGGTGCTCTTTTAATTACACAAATACAAGAGGAAACTGTTGCAATATATGGTATATTTGCAACAATAGAAGTGTTCAGACTAGTCTGGTCATATAAATGGATGTTTATTTTTTCTTGAGATTACACATGAAATTCTTCAGGCATCCCATTGACATAATTTTGATACAAAGTAGGACAAGGCACAATGGACAGATGGGAGGGCTATCTGCTCCACAGATTTGTAGCATTTAAAAGTCTGTTGTGGAACTTAAGAAGGAACCTTGAGAATGAACACTCTGTGCTGCATATTTAACATTTAAATCTAGCACAGATAAGTATTTGAATGTGTTGGTATCCCTGCTGTTAACCAATCCTCCTTCTAGTAAGACAAAGGAAGAAGGGAATATCAAGAGGGACACAGCCAGAAAGAGACCAGTGTAATGGATTATCCCTAAAACTAAACTAAATCTTCTGCCAGTAGAATACTATCCAAGAAAAAGCCTGCAATACTGAAGCCATTGAAGAACTGAAAAAATCACAATGATGTATACAGTGAAGGATATATCTTGCAAAATTGCCAGCCCCTACAGTGATAAAATTAGTACAAACAGGATGAACATTAAGAATCCTTCTGACCTTAAAGTAAGATTTTCGGTGAGTGCACTTTTCAGGTTTCCTTACATACATGCATTATTTAAAAGATTACAGGAAAACACACTTATAAAGATATTATTTACCTTTTTTCTCCTTCTGGCCTAAGAGATATTCTGCAATCAGGGCAACCACAAAGTACTGCACTAAATTCTATCCTCTTAAATTAATGAGACAACCAGCACAGGCAGATTAAAACTTATGACCAGGCAGAAGGAGACACGACAACCTCAGTAAATATTTAAGCTATTTGCCTGATCAACCATTTTAGCAACTGTTTCTGCACTGCTAATGCTCACATGCCACTGCACACGTGTACATAAGCACATATACAAATGTAGCAGAGGTTTCTTTGAACTACTGTACAAATTTCCAAGCCTCATGCACCCGTATTACCAATTTAACTTAATCCTATCTTCTTTTTTTTTCTTTTTTTTTTTTTGTTCTAAGAAATTACTTCAAAATAAAATAAAAAGAAAGAGAAAGGAAAAAGCCAGGTTTGATTCTAGTCAGCTTGAGCAGCTGCCCACAAGGGCAAAGGGTCACAGCAACGTGTGAGGATCACAGGGCTGGGTGACTGAAGATCACCCATGTTGAGGAGCTGGGAAGCTGAACCACTCCGAGCCCTCCTTCTCCCCCTCTGCCCTTCTCTTTGACACGCACTGCAAACACGCAGTGATCCATGAAGGCAGAGGCAGGAGAATGAAAGGAAGGTGAAGAATTGACAGCATCTGCTCAAGGATGTCCACAGAAACTGCTGCTGAGTGGTGAAGATGTGCAAAGGCTGGCATTCAGTCATAGACTTCCAGAGGCAGAAAAAAGTTCTTTCAAGGGGAATAAAATAAGAGTAAGAACGTGCTTGGAGTGGGGTGAATTTCCTCTTCAATATCACATCTGCATGTGTAGACTGCACTTTTACTCTTTGTAATGCTCAGGAACAACACTGTACAGCAATCCACTTAATTGCCCTGGATTCAGCAGCTCTCCACCCATGTCACTCATGTCATCCAACACACATGTACACACACACCATCTCACACACACTATCTCTCTTCCTCTGCTCCACAGACAAGAAAAAAAAATACTAATTTAAAGCATATCAAAACACATTTTTATAATGTATAAAGATAATACCCAATGGACTCCTGAGAGATACATGAAATTAATCCCAGTTGTGAAGGCCTTGATATTAGCTCTTCACTCCTGGGATGAATTTAAAATCCCACAAAAGCCCATGATTTATTTCCTTCCTACACAACAGCAACAAACACTCACATAATTTTTAAGTAACATAAAATATCACTTTAAAGCTGTTCATACACATCTGAGAGAGAAAGAGAAGGGAAGAATTAGTTGTTTTGAGAGGTGAGCACTTAAGGGTCCATTCTACCTGCATAATTCCCATAAATGTTATGTTTATGAATTGAACAAACAGGGTGAAGAATTATTGGCACAAAAACTGCCTTTCGTCCACTTTCTATGTTTTAACATACAGTGCCTCCTGTAATGGCTAGTTAAAGGTTTTTATAAAATAATGCTTTTCTATCTCAAATTTGTACATCAAGTAGATGTGTTTATCACAGTGTCTTTCTGATTATAAGGTTTTAACTCACTACCCAGTATGAAGCTTCTTCAATGATATTTGCAAGACACCTAACACCATGTGGAGTGGAGGGAGGGAGGGAATTCTGTCAAAACCAAGTAAACTCTCCCAGATTTTCATAAACTTCTTCACTTAAAGGCAGTTGTGATATGACAACTTTTTAAATGGTTTGTACTAGATATGGAGTGAAATTATTATTCCACAATCAGTCTCTTGCAAGCCTATTTAACTGACAGATTCAGGGTGTGATCCCAAAAATTTCTGGGCTTACAAGACCACCTCTTATCATTTACAGCCCTGCAACTTTGTGACTTTCATGGTTCATTGGTATTGCCAGACAGCTTGAGTTACCACTCTGCATGACATCACAAGAGTTTGCCACAGCAGCAAATGATGTAGAAAAAGGCAAACAAAAGAGAAAGAACTAATTATTAAGCAAGCATGGCAGATAAGAGCTTCAGTTTTAGAAAAAATATATCCATTATTTAATTTTCATAGTGTTTTATTCCTCTAAGATAGGTAACATTAAAATTAATGGGACAGCAGGTTTTTTCCAACCTTCTCAAACCTCGTTATGGGATGGGATGAAGCTATGAAAATCATTTTCAGGTTGACACTACCTCCCTTTTAATTTATTCTGAAAATTATACAAAACCAAAATATACTTCCCTACCTCTGCATTTTAGAAAATGATAGTGTTCAAGTCAGTGAATAATGTAGAACTACAAATACAACAGCATCATGGCAAAAATAAAACACTGTAAGCAATGGAAATTTGTACTACAATCGATACAAGAGCCACTCAAAAACACAAAGTCAGTAATCTGAATTTTCTTCTATTGTGAGGCTTTCTGCAGGGCACTTAAAAATTTCAACCCTTAATAAAAATCCATAGTTCTGTTTTTATGATTTTAAGTCACTGCTGAATACTAATATGGGAGTTAAAAAGAAAAAAAAGGGTAAGCAGGTTATTCAACTGGGAAGTTCCACAAAAACTTAAAACATTCACAGGCATTTTCTTTTCTTTTCAAAGAGAGGCCTATTCCTGCCATCAGTTTGCAGGGATTGTATGGCTAAGTCCCATCACTGCTAACACGAATTGCTGTGCACAGTGCACCTGAAGTGCAGAAACAGGACAGGAAAAAACCCTTTTCGTTTGTTTTACTGACCCACAAAACCCAGCTACAGTTGCAGTGAAATTGAATGGTATCTTGCAATTTCATCCCTTAATTAGGAACCCAGCACATGGCAGAAGTCCAGGCCCTAGCTCAGGCTGTTTATCTTTCAATACTTTCAAGTCACTTACTAGCCAAGAAAGAAATTACAAAGTGATTTAAAGGGAAATCAGTCAGCTTCCAGGCTCATTCCTTGCCTGCCTCCTCCCTTTTCTTCTTTTCTGATTAAAATGGTTGTAACCGTACCATAAGTCTGATCTGTTCAACCCTGCAAACAGCTGTCCCACTATGCTGCAAGAAAAACATTTGTAAAAAATATTGGTTTTGGTTGAACTGTATCCTTTCTTTTACGTTCCCCCTCAAAAATTCCAACAAAGTTTCACAAACATTCTTCCGTTTTTAAGAACTTCGTATGTTGTGTTTTAGTAAAGAAGTCACCCAGCTCACACAAGCTGAGTATCCAGCTGGAAGATCCCTGAGTAAGAGGTACCACTGCATGCCCACAAAGCCAAGGAGAGAGAGAGAGGCTCAGCTGCACTGATGCTTCCTGTTGAAACTGGGACAATGCTGGCTTTCAGCACACTTGATGAACAAGGTAACAAAACTGTTGCACAGACATCAGACTAACGTGGTGAGCCAGACAGTGAATTCATCCAAACCACACTACACATAATTCTTCAACTGCAAGTGAAGAGCTTTGCTGCTTTGTTTCCTTAGAAATAGAGCTCGTGATTTTAGATGTATTACAAAACCTGCTATTGTTTTAATTCACTAACTTTAAGAACATTTCCAAAAATGGATTGTGATACTCCATGTTTTCTAAAACATCATAAATATAATAGCAGTTGCAGAGCACTTTTAACAGTGAGTGTAAAATACTGTTACTCAGTTTTCAAACATAAGGAAGACCTTAAGTATATTTGACAATTCCCAATTAGAAAGATTTGGAATTTGTTCAGGAACAAATGAATTAGCTGCTTCTTCAACTGAAGTTAGCAAAGCCTCACACAGTGCAAAGCTGGAAAAACTTTCTCCTAAATATTTTGACCTTGCTATACAAGCATGTGATATGACAATCTAATACAAAGTATTTAAAAAGATGGTCAGAGCACCTGATGTAATCGCCCACTCAGTGTATTTTGACAGATACAAATAACATTCCTGGACCATAAGCCAGAACTGTGTGAAGCAGAAATTTCTTGTTCTTGCTTTATGGATAATACTAAGAACATTATATAATGCAGTACGAGGACATTCTATCTTGGGGTTCTGATGACAAGCCACACTTTTTGAGCTACACTTTTTTCCTTTATAATGTCACCAAAATTCTCAATGGAATTATATATAGAATAAATGATAGGTGATGGTGAATTACAAGGCCATAATACATACAGTAAGCACCTAATATAGTTTTATAAATTACAGACTTTTATAGCTTTATATTTTAGAGTGTAATGTCACACACTGCAGTGACACAATACTCCCAACACATGATACCACATTTAAGAAAAAAAATTATAGAAAGTGTAGCAGCAGCCCTCATTCTGGTCAAGTGAAATTACTTTGGAAGTGTACAGATTTGCCATTTTAAAAGGAGACACAGAGATCAAAATATGGGCCTCAAGGAAAAAGGTATGTGCCAGACAATGACCAGCTCTGTTGCTCCTCTACACTGTGCAAAACAAATGTGTTTGCCCAACACTAGGCACTGCTGCACGAGACATCCCAGGCTGGATTCTGCACTCAGGGGATGCGGCAAGGGGTGCTCCACATCATTGAGCAGTGACTTCTCCAGCTGATTAAGAAGCGGCACTGATGGGCTTCACTGGGATTCCCATCCAGAGCTCTTCAACCTGACAGATAACATTGCATTTTGGGGGTCTAAAGGATAATAGTGAAGCAAGGGACTGCAGCTGAGGGAATATTCCATTCCCAGAACTCTGGACTGGGATCACTTCTGAGGCAGGAAATCAAATAACTTCCCCCCAAAAATGAAGGCAATGCTATCAGACAGCATCCACCTGCCTGTGTATACCCCACTTGCTAAGTTTTGGATCCATTGGTTAACTGCAAATAAATCTCACTCAGGAAAAAAGTCCACAATGCTCTCAAGTTCCTATAAATTCTGAGTAAATAGAGAGCCAGACAGAAAAGAATTATTTTCTCAGGGCCTTCCTTGAGGATACAACTCCAATTATCCTAGATGCACATCATCAAACTCTAGGCACAACACCACAAGGGGGTGGAACAGGGGTGTACTGAAGGACAGGATGAAGAAATCAGTCTCCTCTAGAGTAACCCAAGAATAGGACATTTACTCCATGTTCCTACCACATTAAGCACCAGAGGATTCCACCATAAGAAACAAGGACATAGGAAATCACAAACACAGACCTGTTTGTTATTGATAAACAAGAACACCAGATATGAACACACGTGAAAAGGGCACCCTCTTGCTGCCCTTCTATCAGAAGGTAAGCTGTCATTTGGGTGCACGTGCCTGCTGCTCTCTCAGGTGGGCAGCAAACAAGACATCACTGATTGTCTTTCAGACACTCCTCACAACTAAACTAGTTAAAGGTGACAACACTGAGAGAAGAAGAGAAAAAAGGGGAGGCTGACAAAACAGAGAGGCATTACCTCAAGCTGCACCAGGGGAGATTCAGGTTGGACAGCAGGAGGAGTTTCTTCATGGAGAAGGTTGTTAAACATTGGAATGGACTGCCCAGGGAGGTGGTGGAGACATCATCCCTGGGAGATCATCCCTGTTGAAGAAAAGACTGGACATGGCCCTTAGTGCCATGGTCTGGTTGACAAGGTGGTGTCCAGTCAAAGGCTGGATTTGATGATCTCAGAAGTCTTTTCCAACCGAAATGATTCTGTAATTCTATGACTTCATGTCTCTTTCACCCAAAAATACAATAGGTGGTCCTCACCAGAAAGCTGCTTATATTAATGTCTAGATTAAAACAGGAGGACATCCCACCATAAGCCTCTGTTTGAGACACCCTCACATCAGCCCCTAGCAATGGCAAAGAGATGTGACACAATCAAGGAAATTAGAAAACTGTTTGTGTATCTGAAAGCAGGCACCTGCCCAAGCAGCTTTCTGAGGTGCTGCCACACTGCAGAAGCCAAAGCAAGAGTCTTTTCCTTCAACTTGCTCACAGCTGGTATCGGGGAGTTTCAATAAATCAGGAACAGGCTCAGTTGCCCACTGCTTACCTTGATAGGCAAAAGCACTTCTCCCATACTGCCATAACTAGTAAATGAGGCTGGAAAATTTCCCAGTTCCAGGACTCAGAAATAAACCCTGCGCTTTGCTGGAAGCAGTCCTACCCAGGCACCCTAACCACACAAACAACTCCCACAGTGAAATGGACAGTTGATTCATAAAGGATCAAAGAAAAGAACCTTAAATTTTCCTGTTAGTTGTCACTTTTCCATCACTAGAAATGTCACCACTTCAAGAAACTAGCAAATGTCCTATGTACAACTGTATCGTGCACCTCATGAGAAGTGTTATGTTGAGCTTCCAGTTCAGACAGCACTTTTTAATTTAATTTTATGGTTTAGAAGTTTCTGCATTGTTCTACATATTGATTCCTTTTATAGTGGAAATTGCCAATATTCAGAGAAGCTGCCACGAGACAAAACAGGCTCTAACACATGGATGAGACAATCGCTTATGACACTGTTGTATGATGAGGCTGCTGAAAGCTTTAGTCATTCATACAACACACAGGCTTCATTGAGAAAAAGAAACACCACTCTGGCCTGGCAGCACACTGTACAAACAAAACACAGCCTCTCTTCAAACAGGATTTCTCCTTTTCTTTTTTTCACTTAAAATTTACTCTGCTGACAAAGCAAGCAGTGCACACTTTTCACAACCACAGTGAGGTGGGAAATGTGGCTAAGTCTTCCTGATAGCACATCTAACCAGCTAAACAGAAACTATGATTTAATTTTGCTTCCTGAAATACCTACTTTGAGCCCAGGGTAGACATCAAATCAAGCACATTGTCATGCTATAGTGAATGTGCCAAGTTGAAAAACAACAACAAAAAGGAAACGAGTACTAAAAAGAAATAAAAACCAATTAGTGGCTACTTAAGTAGTTTGGAATACTAACAACTGAAAAAAATAGTTAACACATCTTCTGCTTTGCTTCTCCACTTTGATGCAATTGGGCTTTTTTTCCTTTTCTGCTAGAAGACAAGGCAAATGACATTGCCTGCTACCACAGAACAGATGCATTGCTGTGAAAGTAACCTCTCTCCAGTGGAGACCTTGCTTGTCTTTCTTTGCTGGCTTCTAAACAGACACTCTGGTTAAGAATACTGGGTCGCACAACTGCATATTCCTACTGCATCTGAGTCAGACTGAAAGTTGAGCTGTACTCAACTACTCTGAATAATCCTGACCACATTTCTCCAGAGTGAAAATCTTAGAAAGGATAAGGAGTGACATTATACTTATTTGGAAAGGAGGAAAACACAACACACTAGCCTGCTAAGAGTGATGCCACCATGCCAGAGATCAGAGTTCAGACTAGTCTTTTAGTTTTGAGCCTTAGGGGAGACAGGGTACGGCTCAAAAATCATGTGTTTCAGTGTCTGAGAGAGGGAAACCAGTGCATCAGCAGTCCATCTGGCAGGCCAACTTTGCTCTGAAGTTACATGGAAAAAGAGAAGGACTTTGTGTTCAGGGCTGGGGGTTGGGAAAACAAGAAATGTGGCCTCCCCAGGAAATAAATTTAAGATTATGCTGATGCACTATCTCGATCCTTCCTAAGGAGGCAATAGAAATTTAAAAGTTAAATCGAGTTGTCCATGACATGCTCAACACCATTTAATGGGAAACTCCTGCTGACATTATTCATGAGAGACACATTTCTTACCAATATAACTAAAATAAATAGAAAAAAAAATTTAAATCCCAAACTACAAAACCTTTCTCTTTTCTATAATGAGTACTGAAGAGGACAGATGCATTTTCATGAAAGGCACCACATGGAAGAGAAAATGTCTCCTCTTTTATTTTTAAAAAGGGTGCCAGATGCAAATGTTTCACTGGACGACTATAAGTACTTAAAATACAAAACACCTTCTTCAAACGCATTAAACACACAGTGAGGCACTTTAAATACACTTGCTTTGTCAGACAGGCAGCTGGCACCACTTTTGTAATGAACAGGACAAACATTCTGTCCAGTGGAAGTGTTACCGAAATATAGCAGGAGGCTCAGCTTGACTTGCACTTACAAATATCAAAAGCAGGTTCTTCCCATTACTTTTCTTAAGGATAAAAAAATACTGACTGGATCTCATACTCTGGGAAGGAAAGAATAGTTTAGGTTTTCTTTTTAAATAGGTCTCTCTGCAGAAGGCACATGCCAGCCTCAGCTCCTGCTCTCTCATCTCTGAATGGTACAAACCTCTCCATCCTAGCCTTTCCCAAACATGCACTGTTCTGTGGGTGATCAAAAGCCTCCCCTGATCGTCAATTATTCTGCCACAGTAAACAGAGAGCCTTCAGAGGACAGCAGTCACATCAGCAAAAGCATTAGTTAAAACCATACACCAAACTTTTCACGCCTGGATTTGGTGTAAATAATTTTGCCACCTTATGCATTTCTGGAGGAAAAACGAGAAAGAAAATCACCCAGCAAACTAGGAAGAGCTAGCCTTTCTAAAAGTGAGATGTGTCTCTTAAAGGTGAGCATTTAAGGTCACCAAATCCAAATGCAGTGCAGAGTTTTCTCATTTACTGAGAAGTGCCAGAGGAAAAGATATCTGTAGAATGCGGGGAAAATTATTTTTATACTCCCCCAAAACAGAGCAAAACGCCAATTCCACCTGAAACCATACTTTATGTTTCAAAATGCTCTTATAATTTCCCTGAGCTGCGAATCACTCACTGTTTATATCCCTTTCCCTTCCTCTGAGGAAGTTAAAAGCAGTGTTTCGAGCAGGCTCTGTGCGTGCGGCCACACCTAAAACACAAGGCGATGCCTTCCCTCCCCCTCCCCTTCCCCCAAAATCCATGAGCAGCCACAGCTGGAACTGCTTTGCCCGGGCCGGCCGGGCCGTGTGCGAGCGCTCGCTGCTCTTTGTCCGCGCACGGCTCCGAGGTAGCGCTGCGTCCCCCGGGACTGCGGGAACAGCCCAGCCCCGGCTCCCTCCCGGCACAGGCAGGCCATGCAGTGTCAAAAGCCGGCCACGGAAAGATCTGGAAAAGCAGCCTGCAAGGAGAGAGGCTTTTGCCTTTCTGGGGATGACACAAAGCACGCAGTTGGGTTTCACGTTTTCCTGCTGTCCTGGAAGCTTGGCAAAATCACGACCAGTATAACATGAAGGCTCCTACTGTAACCATAGGGTGCTTGTAAAAATAATTTATCCCTTGCCTTGCGAAGCGTATCTGGGACATGTGCGGGGTTGGTCTGGCTTTGGCAAGCACAGACTGTCCCCAAGGCAAGGGACAGACGGAGGATGGGGCGCTGAGTACCAGCACTGCTCACCCTGAGCAGGAAAATGCTCAGCCGCGTCCTGCCGGTCTGGGAGGGAGGCAAGCCTGCTCCAGAAAAAGGCACCACGCAAGTGGGCAGGCAAACTGCAATGTAAGGCAAGTTAGCAATGGTGTGGAAACTGCGAGCAGGAGTACTTCTGCAGGCTAAAACACAGAGTGGGTAAGCACGCTCAGGCACGTGAGGGAGGGACACAGGGAAAAAAAGGATGCACCACAGAAGCAAAATAAACTTCTACATGTAACAGAAACATTCTCAGGATGTGTGTATGCCTGCACATCCACTCACACACGTACACGTCAACTCCCTGTTTCAAAAGCCACATCTAAAATTTCATTAAAAAAAGCCCAGCTGCTTCTTTACCCTGACTTTGTCTTTAAGGACTTAGCTAAGTCGAAGGAGTGGCCAGAAAAGAAGAAAAAAAAACCCCACTTCAACCCATCTCTCTCAAATTCTTTTATTTCAGCAATGCATTAAGCAATCTCCCTGCAGAGTTATTCTCTTCTTCCTGGTGTGGATAAAGCTCCCCCTGGGGAGCTCTGTAATTTCCAGCTTCTCCGAATTCAGGTATTAGTAAAGACCGCTTGGGGACACGCAACAATATAACTCTACATTTTCAGGCATTCGGAGAGAACCCCCTAAGGGTCCCAAGTTCAAATTTCTGAAATGTAGGCATTGTAAAAGGAACCTCGGGGGACTCCAGCAATAGAAATCTGCTGAATTCAAAGCATTTCCTAAGCCCTGGCAGGAGCCTTTGCTCCCACTGGAGGCTTTTTATAAAACATGTGTTGCTGACATGTTGACAGATTGCTCAGTGAAGTGTTAGGTGCATACACAGGCTGGCCATTTAGGGGGACATCAGTTTACCCTTCATCTCTACCTGAAGCACCATGTTTTATACATTACCCGAGGACAGGCAGAAAACAGACACTCTCCTACAAAGTACAGTATCACTTGGCAAGAGACAAAAAA
>VZTZ01013274.1:858-50111 GCA_013400955.1 Drymodes brunneopygia | reverse complement strand
AAAAAAAAAAAAAAAAAGACCCCCACAAAACTAAAGATCTCACACATATACATAGGAAGACACACACAAGGAGAAGAAGAGAGCAAGAGAGAGAGGGGGAGTTGTACGGCATCTTCCAAATATCAAAAAGGTCAGAAAATAAATTAAGTGTACAATACAAGGCCTAGGCTGGAAATTGCCTCCATGTATCAGGCCTGCCACCCCTTTTCTACACAGGCCAGAGCTCCGAGGGTATAATGAGCAAAGGAATTTTCTAATGACAGCTGACTGTTGGGAGGTAATCTGATCAAAGGCCGATATTAAATCCAACTTCTGCTCATATCAGGGTATTAGTGATGTACGACTTAATAACCCAGCAGCTCCAAAAGTGCTGCCGTGGCAACAGGATGGAAATTGGGATAATAATGTATTCATGGTGCTGGCGACCTGGGGCTGCAGTGCGTGCTCTCAGGGGAGGGCACTTCACCCTGAGCCAGACGTGTCTGGGCAAAATCACTTCACAAAGGACAGGAGTTGAATACTGAAGAGCTCTGGCACTGATGAGTGTGTCGATAAGGGGAAGAGTGGAATGAAGTGAAGGGAGGAAAGGAAAAACATTTTCAGCAGAAGAGCTTGAGTGGTGCTTCTCTGAAAAACTGATGGGGCTCAAGAAGCTCTCCCCGACAAGTACAACCAAAATGGATAATTATTAAATGAACATAAAACTACATTCTCTGCAAAGTGCTGAAGGATGGATAGCACCAGCTTACACAAAGTGACAAGATTTTCACATCAGGCTACATCTATCTTCCAGAACTTCCACTGTGTATAAAAGGGCCACTGCCTGCTACCATCAATATCCAAAATTCCTTTAACATTAAACAGCTTTTCAACCTTTCCTGCCCTTAAATCTCTCAAGGAAGAAAATCCAAGAAAAGGTCACACATCAGCCACACCTTTCAGGGTCTTGTAGCTGCATTTCCTGCATAAATGGAAATCTCCTTCACATTATTCCCCCCCACCCTCCCTTTCTATAATCACTACAGCTATGCATAAAATATTAAAAACAAAAAAAAAAATTTCCTTCTGGTATGAAGCCAGAATGAAACTTGGCAATACAATACAGTCATCTCAGTGCAACTTTACAAATTAATCTAACATTAGTTCCTTTGATTCTTCAAATTAGGGAACAAAGATGGATATATATTATTTGAATTCTATTTATTTTCTAGACAATAGACACTAGAGAGAGGGTCCTTCTTTCATTCAGCCATTAGTCAAAGCTACTTTAAAATGCCAGTCATTTGGGGGGTTCTAGTGGCAAGAGTCTGAGGAACAAACTTCTGTTGACTGCATGAGGGGAGGGGACTGGGTGTCCATTCATCTGACATCCTCCCTTTCTTGCCCGGTTTACTGGGCTATCCCCTTGCATAAATTTGCAGCTACTGGAGTCACTCACAGTCACAGCAGACCCCACTTGTGCTGAAGAGAGGGGTAAAAGGCAGCTGAAAATCTGCTCATGGCCACTGTGTCCATCTCACAACATGGATCCCAGGGAAATCCAGCTCTGTACTGTGTCTCTGACAAGTGAGGGAGGGGATAATTTAGAATATCCCTCTCTCTGTCTTCATGCTGCACCTAGTGCACACAACGTACACCCTGTACTCTTAAGCGCCCTTCCTGCCTTTCCTAGTATTACAGATAATTTGCTAGTTTCAGAGTGTACTTATTACAGGACTGTCAGAGGAGTTTTTGTTTCAACAACACGTTAACTTTACTGCACTTATAAAAAACATTATGTGTCCCCTGTGATTCTGTGTGTTTAAGAGCAGCGAAATGTTATTGATCCCAGTGTGACAAATCAAGAGTTAGGTAATGTCTACAAAACTCAATTTTCTGCAAGACATAAAACCCTTTTTATGAAACCCTTCCTTAAGAAATTCAGGAAAAATACACACAAAAAATGAGAGCAGAAAGGTCAGAAACTATTTTTTTTTAATTAATGTAATCCAATTCTAGCCTAATGACAGGCATATGACCACTGAGGCCAATTTAAAGCAATATTTACTCTCACTACTTTAAAACAGTATGTGAAAACTCCAGTTTTCTAAAATCACTTTGATATGATTAAGAATTGTATTTATAAAGCCCAGAAAACTAAATTCAGTTTCCTTTTGGCAAGCATTCATAGCTGAGTACACTGTAAGTTTGGATTCAGGCACAGGTTACATAATATGTAAGATTTTCCAAGATTTCAGTTCAGACTGCTTGCATATGACCTTAATGTACATTTACAGAATGAGCTGGCTTTAAAAAAAAATCTCAGTGATGAAAACATCCCATTCAATTTCTCCTAAAAGCTATACACTTGCCTAAATTCCTTTTTTGTAAACCAGTTTCCTTTTCTCAAAGGCTACATAGAAGTAGTGGTGAAATACTAGGGGAGAAAGGCACTAAAAAGCAGCAGTAACAATTCAGTTGTAATTTGCATGAGATCCACATGTATCTATAGACATTTCAGATATGTATACATATTGGGATTTTTTTCCCCAACTGTTCAGGGACAGTAGGTACTGGTACTGCATTTAATTAACAAGCAAATGTGATGCCCTGAGATGTGAACAATACTGAGCCAATCGCTTATGTTCTTAAAAAACAGATGTATTACATGCACTGTACTACTCCTGAATACTAGAGTATCCATTTTATATCCTTTTTCCAGCAAACTTGAATCTGTCACAAGCTTTCCCTTGCTCCCTAACCCCTTTTTTCCTTTTTGGTTTTAGCTTCCACCTTAAAATTTGTTTTCCAGATCTGTTGGTAGTTCTCTCCCTGTTTCTTTTCTGTCTACTGCATTCATCATTATTCAGCTGCATTATAGCACTTAAAAAAAACATCCCAGCTTTGGAAAAAAAAAGAAAGAAAGAAAAAAAAAGAAATCATTTGATTTTCATTGCCCTGGAGAGAATTAAATACCCCCAAGGAAAAATTCTGGTACATTCTCTGCACACATTTACATGCAGCCAGTGAAGTAAACATTTCCATAATTGCTCACTTCAGAACACGTTACCCAGTTCCTAGGTACAATAACTGTCAGGAGTCAATGAGGAATAAAGAATTTTCCTGAATCCTTGCACATAACCTGACTAGCATTAATAACTCCACAGTTGTACATAAGTTAAGAAATGGATTACTGCCAGGCAACAACCTTGCTCTGAACACTTTTGGACATAATGCATTCTTCAAACTATCATTAACAAAATAAATACATGTTAAAAAAAAACCCTAAAAACTCAAGGCTACTGATAACAAAGTATACTTTTCTCTCAGTTAAAAACCATGCAGCACAAACTATAGCTTTTTCTTAACCTTGGAAAATATAGTAACATATGGCTTCCATTTACTTCCAATTTTACTTGTACTGTAACCTTCTTTGGTGAAGTTGTCTTCTATTGCTAAATGACAAAATGAATGATGAAATTCAGTTGCTATGCTAGAAAAACAAAAAACAAACACTGGTGCCTTATCCCAAAGGAAAACTGGACTTCAGTTATGAATCATCCTTACCAGCAAATCTTGGATATCTTAAATAAAAGACTTTATGTACTTATAGAAAAGAAAACAAAACACGATCTAAAAACTTCAGTAGAAAGATCCTCCTTCTGCTCCTTATCATTAGAATCCAGGGTTAGGGAGCACACCAGGAACCTTCAGTGGTTATTTAAATAGAAGTTCCCTGCTATGAGGGACACCAATGAATAGTGCTAACATCAAATCTGCTCAGTTTTTATTGCGTATTTGCAGAGCTCTTCATATTGCTGAGACCACAATGAAGAGCCTTGTAAACATGTAATAAAACCAAGCCCATTGGATGTTACAGTATTAACAATTTTTCTACAAAATGAAATTATATCTGCTTTGTCATCAGACTGGTTTGAAAAGCTCTCGACCATTGTATGGTTACTTAATTCTTTTTTAAAAGATATTTCATCTGGAATCTGCCTAATTAGACTCTGAAGAAAATTCACCTAATTATTTTTTTTAAATGTGACATTTTTGTTTGGGTTTTTTTTAATGGCTTATCTAGACCATCAAGTTCTGAAGACAATAAAAGTGTAGCTCTGTGTGTTATAAAGTATTTATGATATTTTCAAGGAATTTTTTCACCCAGGCAGAAAATATCCTTTTAATAAGCCCTTTTTACTGCAAGAAGCTATTATTGGTCTCCTCTTTATTGTTGTTTTCATATTTTCAGCATAAACATAATGGGGGAAAAAGGAAGAGAGAAGAAAACAGTTAGAAGACAGATGCAGACAACAGAAATGTTATATAATCTGATAAAATAATGAATAAAATTAAAACTGGCTGTCAGACAAAATGAAAAGCAATTTTGCTTACAATTTTCAGCGTGTCTATGGAAAAGCAGCCAAATCTATGTACTGCATGCTGTCTGTAGTTTATGGATATACACAATAACCGAAAAGGTACTTCGATTAGAAAGAATACAATGATGAGCACAGTCTAAAATACTGAATAATGCACTTGAAACAACTTCTCTGAAAGCCTAGAGGAAATGTTTGAAAGCCCTATTAAAGCAGAACAACGAACTAACAGAAGAACTCATTGGTTACGTATTTGGGAAATGCAGAATAATTCCTACTAGAGACTCCATTAATTAGAACAAATCCCAACTACTGCCTGAGGGCTGCCAGAGACAAGGCTGTGCTCCCTACTCTTGCATGAGCAGAAGTCTAACTGGGGTCAAAGGGACTCATACACCAACACTGAATATTTAACCCTCTAAAGATTGGGGTGCAGTTTGCTTTCAAGTTATTATGTAAATCACAGCAAAACCCAGATATCAAGTGCCAAGTAAAGGGGAACGGTGCAACAGAAATAGGATTTTTCAAAGGAATTTGGTGAAGCGGTAGGTCATCACAATGAAACTCTACAGAGATTTGGTGTTATTTCCTACAAATGCCTAACAATAAAATCCCCCTCTAAGACTATGCTTATTTTGCTCATCTAGCCAAATCCATCTGGAGGGAAAAAAGGATAGTGAAAAATGTATGATCTCCTGCCTGGGCACAAGAGTTGAAATGGGGCTTGAGAAGTGACTTACTCTTTTTTGTGAACATTATAGCACTTAAAAAAAAATCCCAGCTTTCCATGATTCCTTTGCACGATGCTTTTCCACGATTCAGGGACTTAACTGGACACCTGGCACAACCACACAAGATTTAATCCTTCTCTTTGGTGCACAACTTATGAGGGTTTTATGTCATCTTCTTGCAAAGATTGGCCACTATTTGCGTAACTGTGGGAGGGAAGTTCTCCTCTCGCCCTAGATGTCTGGTGGTAGTGTTCCCCCACACCCTGAGGGTTAAATCAATCACACAGTAAGGAGTTCAGGAACAAGGTTTTTCCACCAGGTGGGAGGGACCTTTTCTCTGCATTATGGCATCATCTGCTTCCCATGATCTCTTGGAATTTTTAATTTAAAAAATATACTGCTCCTGCAAGGAAATTTTTGTGACAGCCTCAGTCTCTCATGTGGTCTCCCTCTGGCATAGCACAGTCGTGTCTTTTTGCCTTTCAGTATAGGCTTTACAGCTTTCAGTGTTCTCTTTCAGAGGGGATTTTCTATGGAGTTTGAAAACCAAGCATCAGTGGTATCATCCCCTAAGATAGTTGGTCATCTCAGAGATACAGCTCCACTCCTGACCTGCAGCAATGCTGCAAATATCTGAAAAGAGGCGACTTCCTATCTGACAACACTATAATCAGCACCAAAGCCAGTAACTAACACAAGCTGTATGTTTATGGTTCACAAGGCATCACATTGTTAATGAGCAGATAAAACAAGAAGAAAGGGCTGTTCTTTGTTTACAATACTCCCCTCATAAGCAACAGATGTCCTGATAGACTAGACTGCATTGGCTTTGTTGGTTGAGAACCTCCCGCTGGCCCTGGATGAGAACCAAGCATCCATACTGATTTTGTTACAATTGTCAGCTACTTTTGTTACTACAAAGCATGAACTGTTGCTGACTCATCTGTGGTCCCATGGGCACAGAGGAAATAATGTATGGAGTCATGCAGTGACTCCATGTATTGTTTTTCCCCGAAGATGACTACTGCTTGTACACCCATGAGCGCTTTCTTGTGGGGTGCCACACAGTTTCCTGACATTACCCTTCCTGGTGACTGCCTATGGAGAAATGCCTGGCAGACTCACATTCTTCTGGTTTCTGTTGATGGCACTGAGTGATTTATGTGTGTTTTGCCAGAACCAAGACTTAGGTGAAGATGAACCATCCAACACCCAGACCAGTGTACTAGCAGTGAATCATGGTTAGTTACCAGAGGCACAGAAAGACCACACAGAGTCTTTCAAGAGAGGCAAACTTGCCTGAATTCTGTGATGGTGTGTTGTGGTCCTTTTGGGTTTCTATGTTTTGGGCCATCCAGATAAAACCAATGGCCAAATAACCTTTTTGTATAATGTCTGAGGCTCTTGTGGTTGGCTCCACAGACTGAAGTATAGATTACTGTTATATTCTCCTACAGAATTTCATTCTTTAGAGGACTTCAAAACTCTGGCTGATGAAAGATGCAGAAATGCCATTACTGTACGTGGTTTTATACAACATCATTTCTCTGTTTTGTTGTCCACTTTGACCCTCAGACTCCTTTCAGCCATCCTTTACAATAATGTACTTATCTAATCTTACTTAATGTCGAACCTATACATGACAGAGGACAGATCTCTTGAGGTGCTTTGCTCAGAGAACACTCCTCTTGTTAGCTCCTGAAAAGCTGGCAGGTGCCCTGTATAAAATCTCCAACTTCATGAATTCAGTTTCCCTTATTTTTAGTACCATTTAGATCTGTTGGATTTGATGCTGCAGGGCCAGTTTGGTGTGGGTTGTGTTTTGGCTGAAGTGTGCTGGAGGAGAAAAGAAAATGGGGAAGAAAGCTATAGTTGATGGAGGAAATAATTGCGGAGAGCTTAAATAGCATTTGCACACTGATCCTAATTACTGCTCCCATTTTTATGAACCGCAGTAAACAGAGTTTTATAAATTGAAAAAACAAGCTCATGTGTTTATTTGTTCTCAGACAGGGCTTTTTGTCATGACAGTTTATAGACGCCTACCTTGATGTGCCATCAAGGCTTCCTCCCTTAAAACATTTTTCTCAGCCTCTTCGGTCATGGAAGCTGCGGGTGTCATACTCAGCCTGTGACTTTGAGGGGAGGGCATGCTCTCCTCAGACATTCAAAATCAAGCATTCATTATAGCATATGCCATCGAGAATGACTTGTTTTTATATTCTGCTCAGTGAACCAAGATTATCTACTTCACTGAGAAGAACGATGTAGGAGCCCATCTCCTTTGTTTATTCTGCTTTCAGACAGACAAAAGGCAAGTTTGATGAATGACATATGGATGTCTCAAAAAGTTGTTAACTAGAACCATTCTATGGTTTCCCACTCCAGAGCTTCACCCTGTCCCTGGTAACATGGCCATCCCCCACACCTCCAAAGGGAAACTGCCTTACATCTTACCCAAAAATGCTCTTCCCCCTTAGAATACAGTTGCAAAGATAATTTTCTTGTCAGTGCAGGTTACAGCTTGTTGGTCCAGATCACATTTGTAGTGGGAATTAATGTAATGTTCCCTTTTCATTTCTCCTGGCCAGCAATCACTTCATTTCTGAAGCAGAGTGCTGTGAGAGTCTGCTCTATAAAGCCCTGTCTCATGAGCACTGTAGATGTCCTCGAGGCATGAGTCTGATAGTAGTCCAGGTAACTGTGAACACCACCTGAGTGAGGCACAGGATAATAATAAAGATGACAGCAATGCCAATGCTTCTCTTGGCTGTTCTCTTTTGTTTTCATTTTCTATATTTAAAGAACTGCATGCTTCAGCTTCAAAAATAATGACAAATAAACCAATGACTCGAATTTCTTGAGGAATTTTTTGAGTTGTAACTTTAACAAGATCTCAAGAAATGACCTGTTAGTATTCTCATGTTACTACCACTCAGCAGATGAACTAGCTGTCTACAGCAGGGTCCTTTCCATCACATGCACACTTGAAGTTTGGGTTGGTGATACTAATAGCACACCCTTGAACTGTGTCTCCATTCTTCAACATGACACTAAAAGTGGACTGTGCGGCTCTGGAACCTTTTGTCAGCTCACAGTGATTGAAAGATCCTCCCTGAGGCTCTTTTCTCCTTAATATCATGCAGAATTTCTGCCTTCTCTTTCATAAGAAAATTCCTTGTTTAACTTCTCTAGGGTCACTGTATACTACTGCAAAAAAACAGGTGCAAGACAGGTCTCTCTCTCTCATGTTAAATTTCTGTGCGCTTCAATTCTCCATAGATGATTCACATCATTTCTGGATCAAATTACCTGGTTTTAACTACTGACAGGATCAAATTAACAAGGAAAATGGAATATAAAATGAAACACATTGTAATGAGGGTGTGACACACAGAGGTACTGCTAACAGACAGAAACCTGTTCCCCTGTACAGAAAGGTGCCTGTACACTCCTTTAACTTGCAGCAGGCCAATAGTGAACAGACAAGTTCTACGGGGTGAGCGATGCACTGGAAATAAACTGCACCTCTGCCTTCCATGATAAAGCCTCTGTCACTTGGATTCAGGCATCTGCAAGTTCAGAGGACACAGGTGTGAAACTACTGTTTTCTATGGAAATTTGTGTTTCAAAGAGTTGACTCTATGAAAGGACTGTCACGCCATGGAGACAACATACAACATCAACAAGGAAATTAAGCAGAAAGCAGTACATTTCTGTCCTTTGCAAATCAAATACAGACTTGGCACTTGCACGCTGTGCATTAAAGCAAAGATGAAATACCCAAGCTACTGGGGATCTTGCCAGCCCCGGAACTGAAGCAGCATCCTGAGAAAGAGAAGTTGTTTACTCGAAAGTGAATACAACCCTCTTTCTTAGAGAGCTGAACTCTGTGCATGGCATTATACCATCCAATACAGACGTAACACAGTTACTGCTCACTGCTGCAAGAGTCTTTGTACAGTGATCCAGTCTACTCCAGTCTGTGCAATAAGCTTTTCTTTTTAATCACCCTCTTCCCTTTTGATACCCAGACCACAATGCAAAATTCTGGGTAGCTTCAGCAATATAGGGGCCTGAACATCCATTATTTGCTTGTGCTCAGCCTTCCTATACTTCACTAAACATGCACACTATGAACTAAGTTTCTGAACAGATATAGCTTAGGTTCCCAGATTAATCTGATTATTACACTAGGCACAAGGCCCTTTCCTCAGGTATTTCCTTCTTCACTTTCTCTAGCAAACAGCAATAAGTAACAGCAAATATAAGGCTGAAGAAAGCTGCCACAGTAATACCGAACTGCTACTTCTAGAGAAAAGGTTAATCTTTGTGTATGTTGAAGTGAAAACAGTGAAATCTAAAGTTCTGTTCCCTCATTTTGGATGCTAGTTCTGCTTTTAGCATCACTTACTGAAAACCACAGAGACACGATCCTGTTTACTGTTTTGTCCAGTCACATTTATTCATGCCAATACTTAAATCTTGTAAGTTTCATAAATTAAACTGGAGCAGTAATGAGGGTGAAAGAGCAGAGGACTGTCTTGTTAGCTTTCAGTGCAAAGAGAAATGGATCTCAGGCACCTCTGCATCCTTTCAGCTTTTAAGGTATTTATTCAGCAATTAAAGATTTTAGCAATCATGTAATCCACTTCACCTTACTTAACACGATTTGCCATCCTTTCATTTCTTCCAGAGAAGACTTTTTACACATCTGCAAAATTACTTAAGACTGGAGATCCATTTGCAAGTCATAATCTTGTTTCAATGAGTAGCAGATTATGGTCAGTAAACTAAATGTTGTATACCTATTTTCAAATCATTTGAACAAATTTATATGGAATATAGATATGCAAAATAGCCAGACTTAATAGACGTTGCCCTTTAATCTTTAAAGCCTCATTCTTTACTTTGGAGTTGCAGAGATGGGTATTTGAGAACTCAGGTAAGACACACACTTCTGAATGCAATTCTATAAACAATAGGCATTTGTATAAGAGCTTGCTATACTTTTCATGAAGATCAGAAAATGTTTTCTAAAACACAATGTCTGATGGATAGGACCCAGTAGTTTAAATCTGCATATAAGCTTGCAGCAAAGCAGTGTTAGTCCAAATTTTACACCTCTAGATCTTCTCAGTTAAGTTCAACAAAACTTAAATTCAGAGTCACAAGAATTCAATTTTTCTCCCAAATACAATGGTGTAAACTATCATGGGAAAAGGACAACGTGGAAACAGTTACAGTTTTAGTTTTATAGCTATATGGAAATCTGTTGTGGGAGTGATTGGTTGTATATGCATGCACCATGACTTGCTTCTGTGTAACAGTATTAATTGGCATAACTCGTATAAGAGAAAGCCTAACTTACAATTCTAATTAAATCAGGTCTGCATTGTACCAGCAGTTTCATCCTGGAGTGCAATATATTCCTGTTTTTCCCCTTCAGCCAAGGGGAAAAGGGCAAACAACAGTGAGAAATGCAACACCACTGAATAAAGAACCTCCCTTTCACATCTTCCATTCCTCACAGCTCTAATACAGGATCTACAGCAGCACTTTCCTGCACTTTAACTACATGATGCTATTTAAAAACAAACTGAACAGGCAGGGCACACTTATTGTTATGTCTTTCTTGTGTGTTACTTTTCATTTTAAAATAATCTGTGCATCTTAATGCCCTAAATTTGGAATGGAGCATTCCTGAATAATAATTTCCTGGTATACCATTTTACTTCATATGCAAAAGTTTCCTTCACTAATGGCCTTCAAGAAGTGGTGAAAATCATTAGATTGTGGGATGGTCAAAAGAACAAAGCAATGTGGAGAATGCTATTAGTCAGTGAAATTACTTACCTGTGCCAATAAAGTTAAATTCTTGTCTGAAGTTTACTGCCTTTCAGTCTACAAAGAATTTCTTTATGCTTACACAGCTTAGAGAAAACTGGTAGTTCTGGGCCCCAGAGAAGAGAAGAGACCACTAAGTGTACCGAAAGGTGTCTTTAAGGGAAACAGTGTATCAGGACCACAACCTCATGTGTATCGCACCTTAAGTAATTGAGTTAATTTGTTTATTTCATTTTTAAGCATCCTTAGATATTTATAACCTTTCTGAGACACTGTGAAGATAAATACATCAAAGGTTCAAGGCAAAAAAGTACTGTCACATCAGGAGCTAAGCCCCAGACAGGCAGCATTTAAGAGAGATACACTCAGTATTCCTTCACCAGTCACTGCAAAATAGAAGTTCAAAATTGTTTTAAAAAATCAAACCTGTATAGTTGTATGCCTTTCTCTGGATGAAAACATTAAAGTTACTAATTACCTACACAAAGCAGAGGATTCTGATGTAGGCAAGAATAAGTCAGTAATTACTTATGAAAAGTAACAGGAATTTGTCTAACTCATCTATCCTCACCTGGTCCCCTCCAGATTCCACTGTGCATTCTCTGAGCCTCTTTCATGTAGGTTGGCTTTTCAGGATCAGAAATTTTAAATAGCTTGAAATCTACTCATAGCTTAAAAATGGAAGAAATGAAACCTATTTTCTTCATGAGGGAACAACGGCTTTCATTAATTTTATTGTTGACAGTTAAATAGAAACATTTCCTCACTTTCTTCCTCAAATCTGTATTGAATAACCATGATGGTTCTTTCATTTATGAATCTACTGAAAGGACAGACAAATAATCATAACACAAAAATCCTTAAAATGAGAAACAATAATTTTTGATGAATGGATTTCTACTACTCATAAGCTATTTTTAAAAACACTTGGTGTAGCAAACACACATCATTCCCTTTCTACCAGCACAAGTATCTTCTGTATTCTAAGCAAATATAGTACAGGATGGAAGAAAGGCAAGAAATTTTAAAAATTAATGAGAACTTGGGGGTGAAGACAAGGAGTTAGAAAGACCCGGCCCTGAATAGTGAGGCAATGTGAAGAAGGGTAATATTCTGTGAAATTACTTACCTTTACCTGTAAAGGGAAATTCTAGTCTGAAGTTTACAAGCTTTCAGTATGGGAATACTATTTTTATGCTTCTCAGCTTAGAGAAAACAGTGGTACTTCTGGTAACGCTGAGAAAGTAGGCTTAGTGAATGAGTCTAATTTTAAATATCAGATAGGATATTTAAATATCAGATAGGATATTCACCAAGTATGCCTTAGATTGGAAATAGGAATTTTGCTCTTTCCTCGCTTCTGCCCCAGCTCACAGAAAACAGTGCAGACTGGGTACAGAAGAATCATGCCAAAAAACAGAAGACAACTCATGAGACCAGTTTTGGAGTCACAAATTTCAAGTTAAAATAACTTTATTTAGCTATTGGTCTTTGGAATGATTAATACACTCACTACATGAACTTCAAATGAACTACATAAATCTGAGCCAGGTCTGTGTTTAAAAAAAAAAAAAGGCAAAGAAACAGAAATAGAGGGAGAAGTGTAAGATCCTGCAGGCATTTTGCTCAGACAGGCTTAGTATTTCTTAAAATATGGTACACCTGATTGTGCCCATAAGGTCTGGAAAATGGGAGTGCTGCAGTCTTTACTTACACAATAATATAACATTACATGTGCTATTTTTGAAGCATTTCACCAGTGTAGGCTACCTATTCATGTACAAATATAGATTCTTTTTGGACATGGACAGTTTCTTGAGGGGAAGAAAAAAAGACTGTCCATGTTTCTTATAGATGAAATGCTACCAAAGATGCTCATTGCAAAGTATGTTTTTAATTGAAACACACAATATAATTACACTGGAATTTTAACATATAATACCTTTACAGGCAAACGCTATTATAGAAAAGAGAACTACAGAGTTCTGTATTGGAGCCATGTCCCTAAAGCTAGTATGTAATCTAATTAACATGCAATTACTCTTCTTTCAATGTGATTTAACTGCTCATTGAGAAGTAGTAAGAAAGAAGAATCTTTTATCTAGCATTTTAAGCAACGTATAAGAATGAAGGAGAAAGAGGAAGGAGAAAGAATGAACAACTTAGAGCCAGACAGAAGTTGCAATATCTTGTTAAGAAAAAGATGCTTGCTGAAAAATATCTCTTCCATCTAAAGAAAGGACACTTCCATGGGAGCAGAGGAAATGTTACCATTTTTACATTCAAAGTAGAATTTCTTCAGTTCCAATATCACCAAATGCAACATTAATGAAAACTTATTTTTAGTCAATAATGAAATAATGAAATTTTCTTTTTCATTTGTTTGTAAAAGACGTTCTCTGTTTTTCCCATTCCCCCTCCTCAGAAGTAAGCATAAAGTTCTGATAAAACTATATACTTCATTAAGAAAATAGCTGGCAAGCCTGTAAACTATGCAGATAACATTTGGATTGCAAACCACATTTACTGCACTTGGCTGATGGAAGAATGATTATTCCATGTCTCAAGTCACTAAGAGCATATTGACTACTTACATACACAACATTTCCTGTACACCTAATAGTTTCCATAGTTTGGTAAACACATTCCACGTATCACAGTTAAAGGTTTCAAATCCAAAATTTTCTTCCACAGAGCATCTGTATTTATACATCCCAGAATGTTATGGAAGGAAAGGGTGGAATGCTGCACGCATTTCATGGTGATTGTACTGGGCTCTGTTAAAACACGTGGTTTGATTTTTAGGCTATGTAGTAAGAGGCAGAGCCCCACGCTTCCATGAGTGTGCATTAGAAAGCATACATTATACCCTCTATCAAAAATTACGTAATTTGACTGCAAAATGTATAAGTAAGCCCATAATTACCTTAAGCGTCTGCCACACAGTCAGCCCTCTGGGCTCACAAGTCAAAATATTGTGGTAGAGCTCCCAGAGAGCAGATGTAAGGAGACAAGGGAGGGCCAGAACATGACTTTAGCATTGAACACTACTCTGAGCCACTTCCTCACCCCCTTGGCTCAGAATGTCTGGGACCAACAGCCCTTGGAAGCTGAATGGTTTCCCCAGCTGTGGCTGGGTTATCAGGGCTAGCCTCCCTCTGTGCATGGTGAAAGAGCTTGTGCTGTCAGTTACCTCTGAAACAAAAGGGGTGACAAAGTAAAGCCATACCATTCTGAAACATGGAACTTCCATGAGTACCACTCACCTGGAAAACAAAGCACCAGCCAGGTTTTGGCAATGTGCATGTGGAATAATCCATCCACTCACATCTCAAAAGTTGTGGCACTTTTTGTGGACACTGAGCTCCTGTGGCATTTTTCACAAGGACAGGAGGCTTGCCACATTATTCTTGGACAGTTTCCTGTCTCCCCCTACTATGTCTCATGGATCTTAGCTGCTGTCTTCTGCAAAGCTGGCTACACTTCATGCTATTGTAGGTAAATAGTAGTAAAAAAATTTTGGAACTTAGAGAATGAAAGGCCTTGTGCAATTCTTACAGGTATATAAAACATAAGGTTTCCCCCCATGCAAAGAACAATTCTGACTCAGTGAACATGTATTCATTCATCATAGCCCTGTTCACCACCCTCACAGATCCCCTGACTGAGGTGCAGTTTCAAAACCACTGTATGAAAAAAAAATGCTGTGGTACTCACAGCATACAGAGATGCTCTTTGATTTCATATCCAAGATGATGAATTTTGCAAGAGCTAGAATTCAGCCTTTAATTTGTATTGGGCCTCCTTCCATGCCCATAACTGCACAAGTAATTTTTAGGCGCTTCAGGCATTGTCCAGTAACTGAAATGCAATGGAAAAGGCTCCATGCCTCTCATGAAGCCAAGTCTGTATCCACAAACTCAACCTCAACACTATGTCAGGGCCAGCTATGCCTGCACTGACAAAAAAACATTCTCTGTGGAATTCCAAACTCTCTTTTGTCCCATGCTATGAGGGGTAATTATTCCTACCACTTGGGAACTTGTGATACATTCAGTGGTATCCACAATGGTATATGCCTAAAGAAACATTATACAAAACCTGGAACGTTTGCAAAAATGCTTTAAAAGTGATCAAATCGAGAATGAACCTGTTGCAATGGATGACTGTGCAAATAACAAGACAGGCTGTAGACCTGAGATTGCAGCTATATTCTTGGTTCCTATAAAAAGCATCAAGTCCAGCAGATTGTAGAATGAAACCAAGTATTTTGAATTTCACTCTGCTATTCTTGCTGAAATACTGAAGAACTCAATAGGAATAGCAGCACTACTCTAGATATTGTAGAGGAAAAAGGGAACAAACAGTAGAAAATGAAGTGCAAAAGGAGGGAGAACAGACAAGGAGAAGCAGTGAGATATTCCAGCACCACAGAAAATCATTCCTGCCCTTCTCAGCCAAAAGGAGAACTGCAGGGATACCTGACCTGCTGATAGAGAAAAAGGCAATAGAAATAAAAGCGCAACTCCAGAAACCCTCAGTAAAAGAATCAAAAGTATAGAGATAACAAGGACAGAAAAGTAGTCTCAGTAGCAAGTACACTAAATAACAAGATAAAAATCAACGACAGTGGCAGGCAGAGAGAGTCACAAAAGAGGCAGAATCTAATTTTAATAAGACAAACTGCATTCTTCCATTTCCTCAGCCTTTGCTTTACCAGGGAGCACCTGGTATCATGGCAGACAGGGGAAGCTTTTCTATTTTCAAACTTACCTGCCATGGGAAAATGTTTGCAAATAACTGTGGTTAATACCACAGCCTGTCACTTGTTTGGGAAGTGCTATTTGAAAATAAGTTAGCTAAGCCCTGACTATTTTATAATGACAGAGCAATCGAAAGGCAGAGATCAAGGTGCCAAGGAGAAGAATCCTGAGAGAAACAGAATGAGAATTTGAACTCCCTCGTAGAAATCCTGCCCTCTGCGAACATAATAATGACTTTTCCCCTGGTTTCAGTGAGGCAAAGGTTACAGTGAACAACCTATGGACAAACACTGAAGAACAATATCCAGCCAGGCTTGACAGATGCCTGTGAAGAAAAGATTATCCTGTAATACACAATATTCTAATCATAACATAAGGAGCAAATATTAAGCCTGTTTTAAGTATTTCAAAGGCAGTTTAGAAGAACAATTAGAATCATACAGATAACATGTGGTTATTGACACATTAAAATAGCTCAAGACAAAGATGTGTTGCTTAGAAACTCAATTTACAGGAAAAATCAAATGTGCTCAGTGTTTTGCAAAAATCCAGGCATCATTTCTGGCCATGTACTGAAGCTGGATAACAACAATAAGAAATAAACACATACACATGAAAAATTAATTACTATAATTAATGTGTTAATGGTAAAACTGGTATGTTATGCACTCAGGCTGAAGCCTGCATTTGTCAGAGAAAGGTGAACTAGCAACTGCCAGTTTCATTTCCCTGTGCTTTGCTTTTACAGCTGGTAGGAGCCTTGCAAAGTACTTGAAAAACTTGACCCTTCTCCAGCCTCCCCCGCATGAGTCACTCAACCTTCCTTCAGTCATTAGACTGTGCTTCCTGCTGGGATCCAGCAGTAAAACAAACGAGAGACACCAGTTCTGGTCACGGTGAGGGAGGTAATAAACCAGTGACAGGTATTTTTATGAAATTTAAAACTAATTCCCATATATTATACATATCGACTAAGTGCCAATCCATGGCACTATCTCATGTAGAGCTCTATTTCAAAAGACATCTTGACATGCTCCAGTCCATTCCCTGTCCTGAAAGCATACATTCCTTGTTTTTACATAAAGGCAAAATAATTTCCTGCATTTTATATGCTTCAGAAATATTACAGACAAAAATATTAAATCGCTTTACTTGTACATGTGTAACAACATCATTTTGATAACACTGTCTAGAGTAAATTTGAACCAAAATTCATACATGAAGTTCTAGTGTTTTATGTCATTATTAAATCCATGAAAAATACTCCTTGACAACTTTGAATATTTCAGAAGTTGACTGCCAGTTCACCTTTTATACTTAGTTTCAATGACAACCCTCAGTCCTACCATGTCTTTCATATGTCTACATTTTTGGGAAAACTCTACTTTCTTACCCCAGGAAGTAAATCCCAAATGAAGCATCCCTTGAGAGAAGTGATCACACTTAGTCAGACAAATTTAATGACAAATTTACCCTTTTCTGTCCACAGATCCTCCTGGTATTTTAGTTTCAAACTTGCCTAAAATTACACTAACTGTGCTAAAAGGACTCCTGTCCCCATAAACTCCTTGGGTTCTTCCCACAGTGCACACAAGAGACTCATCCTTTTAAACTTCAAGGAGTTCCCATTGCAATGTAGAAGAGAAAAATTTGGAGATTATGGAATAATCATCTCCAAATCGATCAATTTCCCCCGAAGGTAAAAAACTGAAAGAAAGAAAAAAGTTGAACAGTTCCAGCTTGCCTTCTTGAAGGGAAAGTACCCCCAGGGCATGTTGTAGAATGATCCCGATCTCTTGCTCCTGATGCTTATTAAGAGGTCATAGATATCAGTTACACTCCAGCATTCTCAAATGATAACCTCAACTAAAGACTATGACCCCTTAGTACAAGTACAGGGATATAGAATTGGGAATATTAAGGGTCCGCACTAAGAAAGAATTTGACTCAATTATCAGTCATTTTGGAAGAACAGTTGGAATAAATGGCATAGTTGGCATCTTGTAAAAGACAGAGGAGATTTAGCAAAAGGGACTTCAGGTTCCAGTGTTTTACATAGATGCAGCACCCTGATTTCTGTCTGATCATTACAATGGGATTTCCACAACATGAAAGGTGCCTTTTTTAAAACACACAAGATATAGCTCAGAACACCCTGGGTAAATTAAAAAATGCTTTCCCTTTTTCTTAAACTTACTAACAGAGTCACAGTATAGAAGCAGAAGCGACTTTGCAACCATGTCAAACAGGATATTATGCCAAGACCAGGCAGGGACTGGAATGGTTTCAAGGACCTTTCTCCTCCAACAAATCTTTTTTTCCTAAAAAGTGGGGTTTTTAGACCCTCCAGATGATGCTTAAAAGGATAAACAAAGCCCATATGGGTGGTGTGTTAGTGAACTACCACATTGCCTGGAAGCCTTAACACTCTACAGCTGATTGTATAAATATGAATTAAGGGTTTTCTACAACTGTATTAAGCAAAGTGTTAAAGAGCTGTGGGGCATTTTGTTACATTTGGTTTTCAAGCTATGAATTTAACTGCTGAACATATAAGTAATGATAATCTGTTGTACCTCCCATTCCGTTCATTTCGAAATGGTAATTAAAGTGAGCGCCAATAATAAAAACAGCAAGTATTTCAAGAAAATTATTTTAGAAGGTGCAGGAAATTCACCACTTTAAAAGGCTAATTTGTCATGGCAACAAGACCCATTTTGTAATACACTGACAATACATTATAAATATTCTAGTAAAATAGAAGCATAAAATAAACAACAGCTATTTACTCCAAGGTAGTTGAAAACTACCTATCTGAAACACTGTAGTCAGAATGAACTGTAGACGTAGATATATATATATATATACACACATGCAAGACAATCATTTCATTTTTAATAGAGTGTCTATTAGAATCATACACATGAATTCCCATTGTACTGGGTAAAGGTCAGGGTAGCTACGACCTTGTATCAGCAGCAGCTTTACAATTCGAAGTCCGTATTGCTGAGGACTGTGAAAAACAAGACAAGCTTGGCCACAGGATCCATATTGATTACAACAGTAATTGGAAGGAACATAGTTATCATAGGGTAAGTAATGACTATTTTTTTCTTCTTCACATATGTGCCAGTGTTGATGATTCCTCTGCCCCCTCTGGCCATTTCCCTGCAGGCAACCATCTTCCTTGGACAGCAAGAATTAGGAATTTCAGCTGCATAGATCAAATAGTGATTATAGTACTGCTTTCCCAAAACTGGAATGAGGTTACGTCCTCCAAAGAATGCCTGATAAAGGTCAGTGGATTACCTCATGTCATCACCTGGCAGATCTCAGAAACTGGACCCTCTTCTGAAGCAGGCAGGAGATGACACTTGAACACTCAGAGAGCAAGGTTACTTTTCAATGGGAAAGTCACAGTAGCCAAATGTAATGCAGAGAGATACCCTGCACTGCCCATTTGGAAATGCTGTGAGGAAGCGGCTTGACCTTTAGAACACCCAGCAGTGGCTATAAATAAATGGAACAACAGACTGTCACTGTAATAAAGCAAAGTTCTGGATCTGGCTAGGGCAGATTTTCAACATAGTGCCAGGGAGGCATTTGAACTCATTCTGAAAAAGCCAGGGAGCTGGCCAAGTCAGTGCTTTGAAACAGGGGCAGTGACGTAGGGCTAGCTTGGAAACCACAAAATATCAAAGCCAGAACAGGAAAAATTTATTACATTATTGTGGCTCCTCCCAGAACCTAATGATATTGCACTCACCCACAACAGACTGTCAGGCACTCCCAGCTGATGCTTTCACAGTTGTATGTCAAAAAAGCACCACATTGATATGTCCTCTGCTCTAGCCTAGGACTACGAGTCTAAATCATACTGCTAAGCACGACTTGGGAAGAAGACACTGCACCAAGGTATATTGTTTAAGTAAAATGTTGTCTTCCTTGGGGGAGACCTTACTGCTCTCTGTAACTACCTGAAAGAAGGTTGTAGCCAGGTGGGGGTCAGCCTCTTCTCCCAGGCAACAAGTGATAGGACCAGAGGAAATGGCCTGAAGCTGTGCCAGGGGAAGTTCAGGCTGGACCACAGGAAGAACTTTTTCACTGAAAGGGTGGTTGAGC
Organism: Drymodes brunneopygia; assembly: GCA_013400955.1. Taxonomy (NCBI): domain Eukaryota; kingdom Metazoa; phylum Chordata; class Aves; order Passeriformes; family Petroicidae; genus Drymodes; species Drymodes brunneopygia. Next base: position 30,287 of record VZTZ01013274.1, on the reverse strand, counting down.
ACTGGAACGGGCTGCCTAGGGAAGTGGTGGAGTCACCATCCCTGCAAATATTCAAGAAACAACTGGACATGGCACTCAGTGTTATGGTTTAGTTGACAGTGTGGTGTTGGCTCAAAGGCTAGACTGAATGACCTTAGAGGTCATTTCCAACCATAATGGTTCCATGATTCTAAACCAGACTCTGGGTGACAGATAAATGGTGTCTTTTAGCCTGCAAACCAGCGTATTGTTGTCCTCACAATTCACTTTCATCTTCAGTGGAAGAGCATTACTTGGGAACCTCTGAGCAAAAGTAGTCAAAAGCTTGGTTCAAGCGTTTGATGGCCAAGTCCCAGGATGACTGGAGTCATGTTCCAGACAGGAATATATACCTTGAGTGTTATGAGCGCTTTGGACCAACTCTTCTGCCTACTCCATTTGTCCAGCAAGGCATGGATGGCTGCAAGATGTGCCCTGAGAGCCTCATACAAGATCCCAGATTAATTAAAGGTGAAAGACAGCAGAGAGACAGTTCTACCAAGAACTAGACCTGGTAACCCCTGCACTAGGGCTGCCTACCCTGAATCCCTTTGCCAATGAGAGATCTACAGTCTCCAGAGGAGCAGTTTCTGCTGCAGATCAGGACTCCTGGGCCAGCAAGGGGGTGTCTCTGTCCATGGTACTCAGTGAGACAATGGTGCCCTCACTGGTGCAGGGACATGGGATCAGATCTGGCACCTTGACGTTATGTTGGGAATTCAGGTTCCCATGGTGCAAAGGCCTTGGTGGACTCATGGAGTAGACAAGCCAACAAAAACTCTTTCTAGTATGTGCTAGGAAAATCATCAGCCTTTTTAGTGGTAGAAATTCATGCTAGAATAAGAGGAAATAGGAAGAAAAATTGAGGAAAAAATATCAATGAAAGATACACGAGAAGCACTCAAACCCCCTTGGAAGACACCTCTAGCTTATCCTCCCACCTCCAAACAGAGCAAGAGTTCTGGCATTTACAATTAATACTCACAAACAGGTTTATTACAGGGGTTCCCCAAGTCAAAAATAACAGTTCCATGATACAGACCATCAGCTGCTTTCTATTACAGGTCACTGACAGACAACTCAGGAAGTGCTACAGGCTGCTTTTAAAACACCCAGGAGATGAAGATCTAGTGGTTTTATGACTGATTAACAATCTCAAGAGCAGAGATTAATGGTTTCCAAGCAAAAGGGAAGGGGTTTATGCCTCCTTGCCCATGTTGGCTGTTCATCATGGATCCTCAAGATAAGCACAGGGGTTTTGAAGAACAGCCAGAAGGCTGTGCTCTCTACTTTCACAGCTTCCAGTTACAGCATATATACAAGTTTCCTCCATATCCAAGAATTATTTTCACAGAATTTTGATATGAAAATCTAGGAACACAATTATCAAGACCTTCATCTATCCTCCATAGGAGCATGAAGTTTTGCAATGAGCTTCTGTATGGCAGATTCTGTATAGCCTTGGCCATTCAGTACTGCATATAAATCTTCCATCCAAGCCCAGTGAGAGGCTTTACATTGCTCTCTGAATTCAAAATTATGATCTTTGGAGGCAAAGGCTGTAATTACCACCCTATTCCCCTTTTCCCCCAAATATCAAGGATTTGGAATTGCAGATATGGGTCCTGGACCACATAATAATGAAAGGATGTGAGGCTACAAATTGCAAACTACCATGTGTGTTGGCTGGGACAAGAAACTGAAGGTGAGGATCTGCTTTCCACTATCTGTCAAACAGAATGCCATTTTGTGAAAAAAAAGTCAGAAGTTTGTGGTCCAAATGAAATGGAAAAATAGAAGTATGTCTTTCTATTACAGCAACTGGGAAGCCCTCTAAGGAAAGAGAGGCCCGAGCTCAAGTCCCCTCAAGTCCAAACACTGTCTTTTATTCAATAAGTGTTTAATGTAAAATCCATATGCAGTCCTTGGTGCAGGAATTCTCTAGAGAAACAGGGTGACTCTCTCAAGTGAAGTAACTGTACTTGGCAAACAGTGCTTGGCAGTGTGCCACCAACTGCAATGAAGCAGATGAATATGCTTTTGGTGCATCATATATTTAACTTCTTAGGGTCCTTGTCCTCAGAAGCACTTTGATGAAGCTCAGGTTTTTCTCTGTGATGCTGAAATGACCAAGGAGCCTTGCCATGTATCTTTTCTCCACACATGTAGTGGAAACCAAAAAAATAATGTCAAGAAATGCAATATATTTGGCCAGGACTCTTTGGCTAGCAGGAAGAGCTGCTCTAGCTAGGATATCAAAGTGTGGTGACACCAAGTGTTCACAAGATTTATCTTGTAGTCTCACTGTGCACAGCATACATCCTTTGGGACAAAATCCCCTGGAAAGTTTTCAAGTCTCCTAGTGAAGGAGATGGTCCTGGCATTACCAACTCATTCAGAAAGATGAAAGATTCCTGGGCACTAGGAAGAAGAGAAAAGAGGCAAGAGAAGGAAACCATTACAGTGGAACCTCTATTGCCTCCTGTTTGCTAAGTCCATGATCACTCATGGTGCATGCTGTCTGTGAAGCTGTTAGGCAGCACAAGCTCTCATATCTAGACATGAAAGTAGGTGTTTCTCAGGGTGATGATGACAATTAACTTTGGTCATAATTAGAAATACGGAAATACTGACTTATCTAGGAGTTTTCACTCTTGTGATATGCCAGTGCTGATGGAGACCAGCATCCAGAACAATGGGCCCCTAATACAGCTGCTGGAATTCTTTTCAGAATGCATCAGAGAGGAATCTCTGCGCAAGGCTAGAGGGCAGGACTGCATCTCTTCATTGGCAGGGGACACGCAGCTATGACCAGTAACCTTTTCAATATCAGAAACAGCTTAGGTGAAAACAGGAATGGCCATCAGCTCTACCTGACATACTTGCTCAACCTGTCAGAGCTCTAGCACTAAGCTAGAGCCCAAAGCATAAAATGGAGTCCACCTAACCACCTAAAATAAATATCCCCAGTGGAGAAATACCTCATGTCTTTTCCCTCAGAACACCCTTAGCCGTGCCGCTAGGACTGCACATGATTCAGTGTCCTGCTTTCAGGCAAGATTTACAGCCTGTGATGCCAACAGGGCTAATAGGGAAGCCCTGTAACATGCACCTGAATGTGTCTAGTCACATTCAAGTGGAGAATGGCAGATTTGTGTGCCAGCACGTCCACTGCTGCTGAGTTATTTAGCAACTCAGCCAACTAGACTGGTATGTTCACTGCATGTTTATGCTCCTTGTTCTAGTATTACCCTGGTTATGGCTGAGATTTCTGATGCCAAGATGACCTACAGGATCTAGAACAGTACCGAGCTTGAGCTGGATACCTCTGCACACAGAGCCAGCCAGTGGAGAGGCAGTTCTCACACAGACATGGAAGACTTCATATAGCAGGATCCCTGAGGACTGAAAGGGAAAATAAACAACACAAAGGACTGTGCAGGGAAAAGGGATTATAAATCAAGCTGGAGACAATAAAAGGAAGTGTCTGATACATTGTGTCCTACCAACAGCATACATGGCAGCAATGCAAAAAGTTAAGTTTCTTTTCTTGATGGCAGAAGAGGAGAGAAGGTGCAGTTGAGGGTTTATCAGTTGTGCACCATATTTGATGCTGCATTCAAGTTCCTCCAGTGAGATCCAAACTGACATATACTAGAAAGACATCAGGTTCATAGCCATGCTAATTGGACCCTTTGCTTATAAACACAACATAAAGGATGACAATGTGCAAGTGGCTTGAGTTATTAAATGAAATGCTGCAGGAAAAATACAGTGAGAAAAGCATAAAAATCAGAGAGAAGCACTATTAAATCCATATTTTTATTGCCAATCTTTTGTAATGACTAAATGAATATATTTCAGCATCTTATCTGTTCTTGGTTACAAATATTGCAAAGAATTTTTTGGAACTTTTCCCCCCATTTATCCATTATCTGTATTCCACAAACATCACAGGAATTGTCAGCAATTAACATAAATAAATCATCACCTTTTCAGGAAAGCTTCTGTACAAGAATTTCAGATGATAGCAAAAAATATTACTAAATAGCTCATGAAGGGCCTGTTCCATCCCCCACTGAAGTCAAAGGGAATCTTTTCACTGACTTCAATGGACACTGGATCAGACCCAAATTGAAAAGATCAATAGAGCACACATTAGGATAAAAGAGCAGCTATGCCCTCCTCCAGAAAAAAGAACATGAGTTCAATTCAAACAACAGATTACAGAGAGGAACCAGTTGGGGAGAACTTTTTTCTCCTCCTTTGAAAAAATCTGCAAGAGATCAGCAATTCAAGATCCTGAGAACTGAATCTCACAGAGTTGTAAGTAACTCTCATCTTCCACTGTCCTCTGAATAGGTGGGGGTGACTGGCACTTTGAGAGATTGGGAGCACTGTTTAATAAACCAGCTCCCTTCTCCTCATTCCTGTCTTTGGTTGAGAGTACAGAATGAAGATTCAAAAAAGCAATTTTACTCCTTCAACTGAACGGTCAGAACTTCAGAGGAGCACATCTGATATTTTCAAATGCAAAAACTAGAAGCCCGAGTATCAATTTGAGAACCTTAAGTGGCAGGCCCCATTCTCAAGCATGTTACAAGGCTGGTAGAACTCGGGGCAGTCAAGACATGGTGACACTTAAACATCATGTTTCATATTCAGGGCTTTACTAGAAGGTTGTCTTAAGCCTTTGTTTTGTCAACCTGTTCGTTCCATCAACATAATTGTTGATTTTACCCAATACAACTGAATGGAAAATGACCATACAACTGGATCAACATGCACAGTTCATAAATTCTGGCAGTGCAGCTCCCTATGCATCTCACAGAGCAACTCAGTGAGGCTCAGTAAAATCCAGACAACCTGCAGCATCTGGCTCAGCCATCTGAAGAACAGGGTTTGGAGAGCTTTACGACTTAAACGTGGCCTTCAGAGAATGATGGCCCTGGCATTTTTACATAATGGATATCTTAGGTAACTATTCCCTGCCTGAGACTCAGACTGGAAAAATCTCATTGAGATAGGTGATACACTCTGCCCTCCTCCAGAGAGGACATAGTTGATCCAAATAGCAGAATACAGTAGAAAAAAGTAACTTTTGTAAACCTCTTGCCTTTCATTAACAACTTAGTGACAGACATGTTTGTTGACATATTAGTAGACACCTTAGAGTGTCTCCTGATTTCAGTGGGACTCCTCCAAAGGAGACAACCAGAGCAATTATGTACGACCCTGTTGCATCAGAGGACTGTGATGAGAAAGCGAGGTGCAACCAGCCCTTCTTGACAACACTTTCTTTTAAAAAACTTTTGAGCATGGCACCCAAAGGTGCTTGTAGAAGAGAAAGATAAGAGTCCAGGGAGCTTGGCTAAAATGCTAAAAGCAAACCTTATTTTTGTCAAATATATATTGTGCTTTGGAGGAGAAAGGTAGTCTTTCTGTCAACTGTTTGTCACAGAATATCTAAAAATATTTTAAGCCAATGAGGTTGTCTTGAATGTTGTGTCCCTAGTGCAAAGTCACACATGCACCTTAGGACCCTGCATTGACTCTACCTCACTAACAACCTTTTTAGTATTTTTTTGCTTAAGAAGAAATCCTCAACTCCAGCCACGTCATTCAAGCCCCTTTTTCAACTCTAAGGGTGTATTTAGGTCACTTATATTTAGAAACAGAGGACAGTTGGCTTTTTGTCAACTTTGTACTCCAGAAGGGTGTGTAGTTTCGGTTTTTGTTCACTTCATTAGCTTTCAAACAGCCTGGTCTCTACCCATTCACTATCACAAGTTTCCTTGAAAGAGAGACAAAGATATTTTTAGGAACTTAGACAATTTCCTTCAAGATTCATTTTCATTTCCCCATCCTCTGCCATAGTATGTGTATTCCTACCTTCACACATACACCTCATCTTGACTAATCCAACATCTTTATTTTCACTCTCATTTAACAACACAGCTCTCAGCAAGAGCTGCTGTGTTCAGGAGCAGTGATCCAGGAATCTTCCTATTTACTGCTCCCCTCACCTGCTTTTCTTCAGTTTCCTAACTCAACTGTGCAAGCACTGTTCAGTGCATTCTGCTTGCAGCTATAAAGCAGAGAAAACACTTGGTAGAAGGGGGCAGCAACTAACTAACTAACCACAAAGGAGAGATGGCTGTATGGGAATAAGGAAAAAACCCACAGGAATGAATAAATGGGATCTAAGACAGTGAAGGGGAGAGCCAGGGGACTCAGGCAGGGAGAGTACTTTCTAGGAGAACGAAGGAAGAGACAAGTTAAGCTACTAATTTTTCAATACAGACAGAGTAAAAGAAAGAAGAGAGGTATGAAGAAAAGGAGAGAAAAATGTTTAAGTTATTTCAAGTCAAGAGAGAATATCCATACTGCCAGAAACCATGAGCACTGCAGACAAATACATTCTGGAGGTTTGTAGGAGTGATTAGAAAATGATTGAATTGATTGTATCTCATGTCAGAAATACATTTTACAGGCAAGAAAAGGCAAAGCAGTATATTAATAAAAGTAAACACTTCTTGCTGCAGCAGATTTTCATCTTCCATAATTTGAAGTGAGGATTAAAATCATTTGACAAATCCACCTTACTTCCTCAATCTTTCTTCTGCTCCTGCCCACTTATTCCTCTTCTGCTCATCATCTTTTCACGCTTCATCCTCAAGACTGGTACTGCTATCTGACTTTTATGTCTCATTCTGACAAGGCTTAGCCTATGGACCTATTGGAACCAAAACTCAGGAAGCTCTCCAAGCACGAGTGCACACAGACACCTTCTAAAAGCATTCCCAAATGGGAAGGATGTTTTTTCTTACTTACAAAGTCATAATAAAGAAAAGATTTTAACAAAACTCCACTACACAATAGTACATTTTACACTGTATAGGCTAAAATTAAAACACTATCTAATCAAAAATATAAATGCCTTTCTCTTGACACTGAGCCTGTCTGGACCTACAGTGTGTACCATCAAAAAACCTACTACATTTAAATTCACCAGATTTCACATGGTTTTCTCAGTGAGGGGGCTGTCTACAATAATTTCAAAGAGGAATCTGGGTGATATACAGGTCCATTCACCCAGCTCTACTCAGTGCAGTGGTATCTGATCAGCACTCAGTTCTGCCCCTTGACTGAAGCTGAGATTTTATTTTCCCCTCTAACAATTTGCTTAATTCCTCTCAACTTTCAGTTACGGATTACTGTACAGTCATTTGTAGTTAACAGATTAGAGTAACACAACATCCAGCTCAGATCTGCAACAGGCCATTGTGCAAATTCATTCATTATGTGACATTCTGCCACTTAAGCCCCACTTACAAATGCCCTCTGCATTCACAAATGACCTAGCAAAATACATGTATAAGCAAAGCATGGAAAGCTGTACAGTATGAATTTAGAAAACACACACAGCACTCATATATGCTTTGGTATTAAGGAAATTTATAATGCTCCATTTACAGTATAATCCTCTCCCAAAATCTGTTTATAAAGGTCTCAACCAAGCATTCAAGTGCAGGAATAAAATAACTGCAAAAGGAGGGATATCAGGAGCAGAGGATCAGAAATAGAACAGTGCACGAAGCCACAAAGTGATAAGTATTGTTTACCTGTCAGTTGACATTGATTAATCTTGTGTTCTGTGATATCGCTCAGTGACTCAAACACCTGGAGGCAGCTGTCACAGCTGTGCACAGCTTCTTCTTCTAACTCCTCCCCTTCATCCGGCCTTTTCTTACAGTCTAGCACATCTCCATCTTCTGCCTTTTCTTCTAGTTTACAGTTAGGGTCTGAAAGAAAATCAAGACTGTGATGTCAGGCGTGTAAGAAGAGAATATTCAAGGAGAAAAAAAAATCAAAATAGGTTGTTGTGCTAATGATGAGAAGAAAACTATTTGGCATGGGCCTGCAGCACACTGTAGAATTTATTGCTAAATAAGCAAAAGAGGCTTTTTTCCTTATTTTTTTTCTAATCTCAATGAAAAGCTAATTTCCCTTCTACTCCCACAAATGCAGCTCCCTTTCTCACTCAAGCTATTCTTCCATATTTCAGTGTTAGGTTTGTCAATTTTATCACAGCTATTGAAGCTGCTTTGATCATCGTAAGAAAGGATAAACCACCTATGCAATTAGTTTTTCAATGAAAAGAAAAATCAAATCAATGAGTGTGCAGGAACTTCTTTTCACTGTTAACTACAGCGTTTCACAGGAAATTACCAGAATTAAGAGACTAACAAATTTGATTTACATAAACATGAAATTAATCTTGATTTACAACCCACGCCAATACTCCATCACTGTGCTATTTGACACAAACCAAGCCCTGGAAAGCTTATACCCCAGGTCAAAATGCTACTCATGCTCTGAACTTGTATATGACTTAAAGACAATGCTGATCACATTCCTGTGTTTTCCAGATCATGGAAAACTGGAAACTAACTACTTTAGTATAAAAGCTATATAGTGCACAAAGAAAGCTTCACCTGTTTGGCATTTTAACAGGAATATGGGGGATAGCAGGATAGCTCCAGCCTCAGATCAGCACTCCTGAGCCCAGCTGAAGCTTCTAAACTGGAAGGAACGTGCAGCCTCACCACCTACCCCTGCGTGCAGAGACACCTCACAGCTCCCTGCACTGCCTCAGTTCTGCAGACGACCAGCTCAGTGAGATAATGTGTAGCCTACAACTTCTCTTCCTCCTCTGAGGAGGAACACAGTAGCTTTATCTAGTCCTGACTTTTTGCCCATTTTACTAAAAGCTTCCTTCAGAAGACAGAAATAAACCAATCTGTCTTCCCTAATAAAGCAAGCTGGTAGTTAACTTTGTTTTTCCTTGGGAACCACAGAACAACAAGTGAAATGCAGAAGAGAAATGGTTGTGCACATTCCAGCAAAAGGAATGCAAGTGTTTCACCACTTTTCCCTTTTCTGCTTTGGCTGCCTCATCTTTTCTTTTAGATATTTGAGAGAGCTGAGACTGAAACAAGTCATTTTAGAAAACAAGGATGAACTCACATAATAACAGGAGATTGTGCAAGTATACTTTAATACGTTACACTCTTTAGCCAAGCGAGTGAGTAACCAGGAGTAGGCTCCCTGGCCAGGGAAACAGAGAGGTGGTATCTGTGAATGCACCTTATTTAGCCTTGAAATTGATTAGGATCACACCTAACTCCTTGGAAGAGGAGAAACTAAAACATGCCAACACTACATTCATGTTGGGGGTGGGGTGGTGTGCGAGGAGAAGCAGGAAGGCAATTCCGCTTTAAACCACTCATATCCGCTGTCAGCACCCTACAGTCATCTGGGCACAGCCATTCCTGTATTTCTTGCTGCCCACAACCAAGGTCAGAGCTCTCATCATCCCTCTGTATCCTTTGGTCCGTACTGCTGCACCCTGCCCTTCAACTGTGCAAACACAGATGGACCCGCAAGCAGAAACTGGAAATGACCCACGTCAGGAAGTCTTTCTCATGCCATGTGGCTTGTGATCAAAACCGAGGAATTTCTTTGACAGGGGTAAAGGGCAGTATTTATTTTTAAGGGAATTATATTACAGAGAGAAACCAGATTAATGTTTAAAAATGAAAAAACACATTCTGAAAGCAAAAATATATTTGCTGGGCAAAAGCCCTGCCTATACACTGAGTCCTTATATGACAAATTACACCCACAAGGTTCTTTCAAGAGTGGAAATTTCCACTTGGGCAGCTACTTCCAAATAGAAGGGTAGCCTACAAATTTACAAACCAAAAATGGTATGCTAATTATAAAAGGACTTTATGGCATTTTAGCCATTATTGAATACTCTAAATCTAATCACTTCCATGGCCATTTCATTTTCCAAAATAGTTTGAAAGATTAATAAAAGTAGCTACGAGATCACCAGGTTCTAAACAGTTCAGAAAATGAAATAATTGTCTTAACTGTTGCAAACTGACCCCAACATCATTAAACACTTGTTGGAAGGCAGCATGTGCATGCTGCATACTATTAGTTGTTCAGCTCAAGCTCCCAGTTTCATCTCATAAAATTGACAGCACTCAGGGAAATGTGGGCACTAGGTCTGAATTTTAACATGAGTATTTAAATGCTGCACATAAAGTTTACAGACCTGTTTGTTTTAAAATAAGGGTAGTGTCTGATTCTGCTTTAAGTACAGTGCTGAAAGAAAGGAAAGGGAGGGGAGGGAATTCTCAAGACTCACTATTCAGAAACACTTGCATTTTACAGGAATTCAGAAGCAGACACACACTCAGGCACACATGCACCCCTTAGTGCACAAAAGCCTAAAGAATCACCCAATTTAAAGCTTCATACTTAGCGACCAGTTATTAAAATTAGAATCATTTTAAGACTAATAATGTTTTGCTTCTCCTTCTGCATTTGCAGATATAAACTCTACAGGGACAGAAGTCAGTCAAGCTTATTCCCTTCTGCTGCAACTTTAGAATACATGCTCTAGCCAACTGGCACATTTGTTTTTAGGTCAACACTTAAGTGGGACCCTCTGGGACCTAGGTTCGAGTTTAGCCTATGACAGCTTTGTGAAATGAGTTCTGGCAGTCTCAGCCCCTCTCAATGAATGCATTTCCACTGTGATCTGCTTCTGTGAAGAGATGTCACCACCAAAATAAAAAGATATTTAAAGAGAGCAAATATCATTTGGAGGCTTTTTGAACAGAGAGCTGTTCTGTTGCAACAACAAATATCTTCTATCAAGAGCTGGTCTAACCTTAAACAGGTACTTAAATTGAGGATAAGCTGCCTTATTTGAGCAGCTCTTTTGAAAGACTAGAATAAAATATTTTATAAATGCAATATGCATTCATTTGTACTTTCTCCTTAACCTCTTGTTCAAAGCTCAGGCTCACATACAGACTTCAAGGCAAATGTCATTCATCTCCCAAATTTCTTTCTTCTCAGTATCTGCAACAATCACAGCCACAATTCCCTCAATAAGATGGTGTTCATAGTAAAATTACTTTTCCCAACATCTGTAAATACCACTGTGATTTCCAGAGGCTTCTCTGCCCTCTTTTGGAGGCTGCCCATGCACCAATTGACATTTTTCAATACACATCAGCAACAATACACACACATCCTCTCTACCTTCAGATACCACTGGAAATTATCTAGTGTAGAAATGAATGAAGGTTGCTTTTTTTGGAAGAGAAATAAATTCTGCCGTCTAAGGCACTTTAAAAAAAATAAGAGAAAGAACAGTTGTCTTCTCTCCCTGATTATGTTAACATTATTTATAAATGGAAATTAAAAGAAGTATGATTTTCTCATTACTATGTTCCCTGGCAGGTGGCTCTCTCCTTCCCTTCTTCCTCCTTCTCATAAGGGATGTTATTGCTGTAACTTGGTCTAATAAAACTGCAACTTTGGGGAAAATGAAAAATTGCATTGGCTTAAAAGTGTTGGAGGCAATAAAGCCATGGACTTCAATTAATTTCAAGTATGGGAGCGGTTTAAGGCCAACCAGCAGAAATTCTATTCTGCCCATGTAAAAATGAGGTTTCACCACATTTACTTTTTATAACCCATATAAAAGTCAAGTAAAAGTAATGAATATCTAAAAGTCATCTCAGTGGACTGGCAAAGACTGTCTGTATTCTTGAAACTCGTCTTACATATTTCTGCCTATGCTGCAAGGATCCATAGATAATCCCAACTAAAACATCAAACTACCAAGAAAACAGCCTCCTTTCCAATCCATTTCACTGCCTTGCAGTGGACCTCCTTCCAAGCCACTTCTGCATGGAAAAGTGCTGGCAAAAGAGAGGAAAACTTAGATCATGTGGTTATAATTATTACCAGGCAAGGAATATTTCTTCAGCTCAGTGGTAAAGTAAAACTCTGTCGCTCTCTGCTCCCAATAGTGTCCATCGCAAAACAACTGCCTCATTAAATCTCTGCAGTAAGATTAATATGCCGTAGCTGCACTACATTATAACTTGGTACTCTATAAAAAGCACATTTAATGGTTAGAGCCAGAGCTTAGATACAAAGTATTACTATAAAAACTTCTGGCAGTGTGTACACAGTGCAGGCCTTCTGTACTGCTTGCTCTACCAGGTTTTTTGTTTTTAATATTGGCACTGCATTCTTGCTATGGAGAAAAATAGAATGCTAAATCCTGCCTAGAAATCAACAGAGAACAACACAGGACATGATGGGAAATAAAGAACTAGAAATGCAACTTAACCACTGAGGATTATTTTAAGAAAAAAATGCAGAAGAGCCACCATTCCTTGACACTGGTTTCTGGTTTTGCAGTTGCCTATTTTTCAACTTCATGTGTCTACAGCAGGATAAGTTTGATTTTTTAAAGAATTTGCAGATAGTTAAATGGAGACCACATGTACACTGAAAAGAGTTTGAGAAATTTCCCATTAAAAAGGCAAAGAACTCCCTCACTTTTATTTACTCTTTTCAAACAATCTACTTTATGCACAAAGCCATTAGAACCTATAAAAGGCACCAAACACAAATCCAGAGGACACACACAGAAATATAAAGTTTTTGAGCTCAAGAAAAAAATAACTGCATTCTTCACGTTCATAAGAGGAATAACTCCAACTGTTCTCAAACAGATTACCTACACATAGTCACACATGACTAGCCTTCTAGGAATATCCTTAAGGAGCCATCCTTTACTCCAAAAGGTGATCTCAGCTCAGAGATTATTCACATGAGTCAGTCCTTCTTTTCAGATAAAATTCTGTGAAACCAGCACCAAAGACAGAAACAAATTATTTGTTGCATTCTCCGAACCATGATAGAGAATAAAGAAGTCCTTGTTGTTTAGAGGAATTAACAATTATTTCTTCATAATTATTAACAATACTTATCCCTGTGATCCTGACAACACTTTTGTCTACACAATCTCACTTATTAAAATTAAATCTCTGGTAAGAAATTATACAAACAATCTTTAAAGAAATCACCCTTATCCACATATTTTACAAATATAAAAATAGTTTAAGTGAAATGAGTAATAAAGTTTATCTGAAATGGCATGGAGGGGGTTACATGGGAAATGTAGAGAAGGATTAAATTTAACAAAAATGGAAATCAAAAGAAAAAAAAAGAAAAGCATGCTATACTTTAGAAGCATCTCACTTTCAGTCAGCTGACCTACAAAAGGCAGAATTTCTAATTGTCAGAAAGTGAAAGGTAAGGGGAGAGGAATGTTATTCTCCATCGCAAGCCCCAAGAATGTATTCTAAGCTGAAACAGAGAAAGAAGAGTGCAGGCTTTGCAAGAACACCCCGATACAAAAATCCCTCACACTGTTGTCAAATGGTAAGCAAGCACTAATGAAGGAATTCAGCATTACCAGTCTGTGCGGCTGAGTGTCCCACACCTGCCTGATGGTCCTCTGTTTCATTTTCTTCTACTGTCAGAAGAAGGTAAACAAAACAAAAACAAAACAAACAAAAAAAGATGTTAGGTAGGTAGCTGAAGTGTTTCAAGCATCTTTACACCAGCCTCAGTTCTGAAAGCCAGCAATGCTTGCACAACACGGGCAAGAAAAGCTGCACTGCAAAGTGCGAAAGTGTAGACCAGACCAAGACAGAATACATTGCTGTATGGAAGCTACAAATCTGAGAGCAGAGTGACCAAATCTTTTTCATGGCTTAAAAAAAACAAATCGAATTTCCTCTGGGATATTTGTCTTCAATGAACTTTACTGTATTTGATTATGAATCTAAATAAGAGAACAATTATGGGCTTTAAGATTCTGCTTGCTCCACACAGATAAGAGAAAGCCTTCTCCTGGCAGATGGGAGAGGTGTGTGTGCTAGTTCATACATTAGCTTTAAAAAATAATAATAATCCTATATTCAGTAGCAAACATCTCAGCAGTGCAGACAGCCTTGCAAAGGAGAACTAACCCCATGCTGTTTTACTGTATATACCATGCCAGCATCTTTCCCTTGGCTCACAGCTTTCCAGAGCAGTAGAACTAAAAACAATACAATTCTTGTCAGATTCACTATTCAAAACTTGTTGGGTGAGTGAACCTAACAAGAGCCATTCTGCTGCTACTTTGAAAAATTAGAGAGCGCTGTTCTCATATGTTCTGATACGATGCCTAAGTAAGATTGACTCTCCCAAAGCAAAAGTAAGGGAAGAGCTAAAAGGCAGAACCATTTCCTTTTTATTCTCCCAAAGACCAAGTTCTTTGAGTTAGAGAACAGCAGAGAGAAAAGAATTCATTCTGCCTCCACAGGGGAAAAAGCTGAAAGGGGAATGACTGCATTTCTGCAGCATTTCCACTCCCAAGAATTCAGACCTCAAAAAATAATCATGCAACTGAATTAAAAGTCCAAAGATTTGAGGTATTTTTCCTGGTTCTTGGGACAAGAGAGTGCAACACTTAGGGGTCACATATAAATCTAGACATATATGCAAAAGAAGAGATACATATACACACTCCACAGGTACCTCTTTTCCTCCTCCGCCAACCCCAAGGCTTCATACAACTGGTTGTTTCTAGAATCTGAGTTTCTAGAAAAAAAACACCAGTTTTCGTAAGGACACTCTTAGGACACCAGAAACTTGTAACACAGAGCATATATTAGAAAGAGTCAAGTACAATCTCTGAAGGACTCTAAACAATCTGTATCTCTATCCCAGAGCTGTGGCTAGCAGGAAAACTCTTCTCATCTACAGAGATCTGATAAAAGTTTCCCCAGCCCTTCAGTCAGTCCAGTATTTCACAAAATATGATTTTTTATCAGCTAATTTATGAGCTGAACTTGTGTTTTGCAGCCACGAGGCTACCAGTACCTCAGCTGTGATAATACAGTATGATTTTCTTTGTTACACTGAAGCAGTCATCCCAGCATCCTCACAGCTGAGGGAAACCAGTCAGACAAAGAAAGCAGTGGGAAAAGCTCACGAAAAGCTGAGGTTTGGGGAACGTGTGGTCAAATGCAAACTAAGTTAAATAGAAAGATTTTTCTCTAAAGTAGCACAGATCAGTAAGTTTCATCAATAAAGCAAGAAAAATAATGAATAAAGCTAGTATGCAATTAAAAAAAAAAATATATATATCTATTGTGACCCCCTCAAAATTCCCAGGGAAACTTCTGCAGCAGCCCAACCTGACCCTATTTATGTGCGTCACTGGTTGTTGATGCGTTTCCAAAAAATGTACCTAAGAACAAGCTCTAAAACTGAAAATGAGTCCACTCTTCCATCCCTCAAGAGGAAACTCACTTTGGTCATCACTACCTACTAATCAGCCTTATTAAAGATTGTAGATGTATCTGCTGTCCTCAGCCATGATAAATGTCACTACTCAGTTCAAAAAAGCAGTTTAAGAACTCTACCATTTCTTAAGTTTCAAGATGGAATTGAAGTCTTCAAACATGAATTTTTCAATAACTGATTCCCAACCTGCTGAGAAGTAAACAAGATCTCCACTTTTAAGTGAAAACCAAAATGCAAGAGTTAATTTTTTCTGCTGTTCTGTCCTTAATGTCTACTGCCACCAGCTGCAGTACCAGAATCTCTCACTGCTCCTGAGAAGTGACTGCACACTGAAATGTACTCAGCTTAACACTGCTGACTGAGAGGTACACCAAACATTTTTAGCTCCCAAAATGGAAAAAAATAAACATGGATACTGCCTAACAAATTGTTTCCAGGCATGCAATTTTGTACCATGAAAACATGACAGCGTATGCCTTGTGAAAACAAGCATTTTACAACTTCCCTGCTATTTTGGGATCTGAAAATTCTGTGAGAGCTGAGGTTTGTTTTCAACAAAGGTTGACCTCTATGTCTTTATTGCACTTAAAAAAGAAAACAAGTATAAAAGCAGGTAGCTTTGTGGTTGGCATTTTTCTAAACCCTTGCTCATCCCTTCAAGGATTCTCAGTCACAACAGAAACAATTAGATCACAACAGGCCATGGCACAAAGACTTGCCAATAGTAGTCAACTAGTCTGACATATTGGTCAGGAAAAAGAAAACCCTATTTGGGGGGAAATAAGGTAAAAAGAAAAAGAAAACTACTCTACATAACCCACTGAATTAGCAGATCACCTGCAAAATAGCATCACATTTTCCTTTGCATTAAGTTAGCTCCTTCCTCCAACTTGCCAAGGGTATTCCTTACATTAAGTAGACTACAGCTGGTAGCATCAGATAAGCTCTCCATTAGCACTTAACACCTTTTCACAAGCAGATTCTGAAAACTTCAGTGCTATTTCAGCTCTCAGGCCACTGTTAAACTTAGCTGACTATGAAAGGTAGCATGACATGCAGCCAGTGCTAACCTCTCTTAAAGATTACCTACACCATTTTCTTTCAGAAGAGGAAAACACCTTTAAACAGAATCTATACAAAGGGATGATTTAAATTTTGCTAACCAAAACCCTTTCTCTGGCACGAGCATGGAATGTAACTAAAAAAGGAACAAGGATGATACGCAGATAAAAGAGTGACATGTATGCACTAATTATTAATTCAAACATCAAAATTATTGATACGCCAGGACTGTAATTGCACACAGAGATGTCACCTTCATTATAGCAGATACCACATCCTAGCATAAGGTAAGATGAATTCTGTGTAATGAAGCCAGAATACCAGCAAAGGAGAGGCCTCAGGAAAGCAGAATAATACATTATCAATCCAGCATGAATAAGTGATGTTATGGCTGAACAGGACTTTTAGACACGTTGTCACGAAAGGAACAATATTGCTTGTCCCTACAACTACATGTTTACGACCACAAGTCACCTGTTTGGTTAGCTGTAGTAACATTTCTCAACTGACTCATCTGTTCCTTAAAACAACAAATGATCAATTTCCTACTACCCGTTTTCTCAGAACAACTTTTGAGAAACAAAAACAGGAACCCCAAGTAATAAAATTTTTAAAAAGGACCAGATCACTACAACTGTGGCACCAGTTATTTTAATTCCTACTTGAAAGCAATTTTAAAAAATATCAGTATGGGAAAAAAGAAATCCAGCATGTCAGTTCTATCTGCCATTATAAAAGCTGTGGGTTGGACTGATACCAGTTTTATAAATTTTACTGGGGAAAAAAAGGGATCTCTAAACTGAAGCTGTATCCATGTGAAAGGTTAAGATGTTTCAGCTTTGGTACAGCCAGTGTCCAAGGCAAACCCTGGTTTCAGTTCAGAGCACATCTCATGCTTAGGCTGCTGACTGTCAACATTAAGACCAACTATTCCTTTTTAAAGAAAGAAAGAAAAAAAAAACCCAAACAATGCAATAAATCAAGTAGAACCATCAAGGACAGCCAATGAGGAAAACCTGTGGGAATTTTGATAGAGAGGTCCTAAATTTAGAATTAAGCTCCTGACTGCTCTACAGCAACACCTGCTGATCAATGAGGATTTCACCCCTTTTACTTAGTCTGTTTGTGGGACTCATGGTTAGACCATAGAGGCAGGAGATTACTTACTAAAGTTGCTACAAAATATATACAGATTTTCTAGATTGCAAAATCTCATTCATATTCTACTGAGTAACCAGGATTCCCCTTCTCTGAAAAGTTAATCTGTAGATTTAGCACCCTAAGGAAGAGCACAAGTCATTTCTGGTTGATGCCTGGAAAAAACTTGTGGAGAAAAGAAATGGGTAAAATTAGAAATGTGGAAAAGTACACTTTCACTGAAAGGGAAGCCTTTTGGAGAACTCTGGCTAAGATTTATGGTTTCTGACCTATTACAAACCATAATAAAATAAAAGCAAAAGATAATTGAAAAAGGTCTGTTTCCTTCTAGTCTTGGTAGATTAATAAATTTTGAAAAAGAAAAAAATAACTGCCCCAAATGCCTGGGCCTCTCTTCAGCTTGGTAAACAAAGCAGGAGAAGCTACATATCCCAAAATAAACTATAAAAATAGATTGCTATTGATTTATCCCTTCATAAAACATATTCCTTGAGAGATGTGAAAATAAACCTAATGCAGCAACTAAGACTGTCAGGATAGGAAGTTTAGAATACGTTTTTTTTACCTTGCACTTTGCATTTTGTACAATTCAATACTTGATCCATAAACTTCCATTAGCATATGATTAGTAATTCAATTTAAAGCTGTCTTTGCACAAAAGCCTTTTTCTTAGGATGGTAACTTTGCCAAGTGCATCTTCAATCTCCATGTTTGAATAATTTCTGCAGACAAGTAATAGAGACACTAGCTGTATTAGCATAATCAATACACAATTTACTGAGTTACTGAGACAGAACAGAAATAAAACGTGTGTGCCATTATTTCAGTATCTACAAATGACTGTAATTTCTGGAAGTATCTCTGCACTTCTCCTCATGGCCACATAAAAACCAAGAGGACATTCATACTGCCAACATCTACAGGTAGATATTAAGTATGAGCCGACAGATTAATCATATAGCAGAAGGCAAATTTAAGAGCCAGTTGCAGGGGACGTTGAGTATCCTCTGGCTCTATTAAAGTCAATGGATTCTGAAGGTGTTTCACACTTTGCAATAACATGCTGTGGAAATACATCTCCACAAGGGTTCAGTCAGGATACAAAATTGAAATTAAAGAAGTTACAGAGAAGCATTAAATTCAGGATCGCGTGTCAATGAATCACCTGCTAGGGCTACACCTTCCTCGGCTTTCTTCTCTCTCTAGGTACTACTGGTGTCTAAGATTCACCTTTTAAACCCTCCTGGCTGACACATGCCAGCACAGGATTTCACACCTGGCTCTGGCACATAAGAGCAGCAGTTCTGTGGGTGACTTCTGGAATTCAGCAGACATTTCAGAATGCTTCATAATGGCCTTTGGGATAACTGGCATTCGTAAAAGTTCAGAACTACTAAGAAAGTGTTGGTTTCTGAACAGCTTCACCTAGCATTCATGTCTCACAGCTACTAGCCAGATTACCAATTTGACTTTCAAATGTATATCCTCCCAAAGACTTTAATGTTAGAATTGGAAAAAGAAATGCATTGGCATATTAACACTTCAAATATCTACATTCCAGAACTCCATTGAAAATAAGTTCTGTGTAGCCACAACTTTACAAAAATCCAATTAATCATATGCATGAATAATTATATGGCTGATTTGTTTTCCTTTGTGCTGTGACATACCCCTTTTCCTATTTCTACTCCCCCCCCAGCATTGTAACAATATTCTCTTGACATTGGAAATTATTTTCCTTAAAAGATTCCTCTTATATAAAGCATTCTTTCCTCTTGTATTTGCTTTTTCCAGAAGACAAAGTCCCTCATAGCACTCATGTTTTTCACTCCTCTCTTCAGTCTATCCCAACACTGAGCTTGTTTTTTTCCCCTTAATGTTCTTCTTGTAGAATGACTGAATTAGGAGTTCCCAATTAAACTGCAGTGGCTGGAAAATATTATTCTTATGCTAAAATAATGTATTTTCCTAGGCAGCACATAAACATAAAAGCAATAAATATACTTAAGTGGAAAGAAATTATGCTTAAAAAATCCTTTGGATATTCTTCCAACCCTTGATCTCAAGGATGACAGTATTCAAATTCGACAGGCTAAAGACGTCCAGTTTTACATAACCCTGTGTGCACAAAAGGCAGAGGATGCTCTTTCCAGCAGCAGAGGGATAATTCTAAACCCCAAAGCTGGGTAGGGGGAGGAAGGATATCTTTTTCTGTATAGCTGAGGTAATAGATTAATTAATCCTGTCCAAAATTCTAACTTTGGCTCCATAACTGCATCCTTTTAAAAGGTTAAACAACATATATATATACACTGATATTTCTATTGTTAAGTAAACTAATAATGTTATATTTTAAAAAGGACTTTTCTCCAAAGAATCTTAGAGCTTTCTATAAACCTCAAGTAAATTTCAGTCATCCCTAAGACTCTCTACCATGCAGCGTAACAGATTATAACAGATCTTGGGAGTCAAATTGAGGACCATGGTGAGAATTAGCAAAGCTAGAGGGAGTCAATTCCTAGTACTAGGGTCAGAAATTTCAGTTGTCTTGCCTGTCTCAGACTTAGTACTCCACCTCCATTCCTGACAATGTGCTGTAGGCAGCCAGTCCATTTTGGGGGAAGACAGAAGTAAGGAGGGTAAGACAAATTATAACCCTAATTACCAAGTCCAGGACTTAACATGAACCCACCCAGAGTAATTCCTCTGAGTATCCTGAAGCTATGTATCACCTCAGCTTTCTTACTCAATGTGACAAATATGAATTTCTGGTGCTTCTACAGACTGTATTTTCCAGTGTGCTTAGAAAACAGGAAATTCATTAAATACTGTCTACAAAAGTCTAAACTCAGCAAGAGAGCAATTGGAATCAAACTGATGTACGGATCACAGAACCTCAAAGTAACCAACATTACACAAGACTGAAGACAGCTGATGTAAAGAAGGGCTATGAAGACTTACAGTAAAGGTTACTGTAGATGATCCTTGCCCCTGAAAGTGAAATCATTTATTTATGTGCCTAAAATGGGACACTTAAATTGAGGACTCTGGGCTGTCTGACACTGCTCCAATACCAAACCAAAACACAGCTGCATGCTTTAGCTCTATTACCTAAAGACATACATTTATCTGAGTCTCTAAAAACCAAACCAAACCCCTACCTCCCTTCAAATGAGATTACCCCTGATTTACCAGAGATCTCCTTCTATTGTATACCGAGGTTTTATAAGTTAATTTTTGATCCCTCAGACTCTCCGCTCTATTCAAGATGACTTCCTATCATGTAAAACAGCAATTTGGTCTATATCCACAGAGGAGCTTAGAAGCCAAAAAACTAGTGAGGGGATGGGGCATCTAAATTGTCAGCAGTTCTGCTCAGATGCCACTGAGGTCAGGCAGTACCTATGGTTTTACCATCGAGGCTTTCTCAGTGCTGAAATCAAACTGAAGCTGCACCACAGCTGGATAGTGGAAGATTAAGTAATCTCCTGCCTGCCCTGGGTCTGGATGCTGTCCTATGGGCTGGCTCTCCAGAGTTCATACATCCTTCCCTGATTGCTATAAAACACTGGCAGAAAATGTGTGGGTTGAAATACATCTTCCTTTTCCCTCCTTGCCCACATCCACTGGTTAGATCGCTCACCCAGGATGTGGGTGGCACCAGCTGAATTTTCTCATCTATCAGAAGGATTTGTACTCATGTTGTGAGCTTCCTAACAAAGAACACTTATCCCCAAACTTGAGGTGCACTCATCCATTGCTGTTGAAGCTACCCTACTTCATCTACAATATTCACTGAACTAGAAACAAGAAGAATTAGCATGATATTTTCTCCTTGTGGCTGGGGCACCATCACAGCAAGTGGAATAAGTGGACTCCAATTCTAGCTGCACTGAAATAATTCATCAGAAGTAGCATGGCAGAAAGTACCTGGCAGACCAGGACCCTGGTCTTGCCATTTTCCTCATGGTACTCAAGCTATTAGAGCCCTGAGTCTCATGTATGAATGCTCTTTCTCACCCTCTTGTCCAACACACACTTAATTATACTTTGGGAAAGGGAAACAGTATTGACAAAAATAACAGGGCAACTCACACTCATAACAAAGTATGCTGCTGTGTAATGACTGATGTCTTCCCTGTGAGATACAGATAAAACACCTCTAGACAAAGCACAGAACAGAACCCCTGCCTCTCACATCCCAGCAGAGGAAAGAACTTTCCCTCTTCAGTAGAGAGGAAGAGCAGCAGCACACCACCTCAATTACTTCTAGCCAGGGAGGAAAGGAATTGTATCATTATCTCCAAAACCTGAGTCAGATAAGTGACTGCTATGAGATGCCCTGTTGCACTAAGATGTCCACATCTAGAACAGGGGAGGAGCTAAGACACATTATTATTTCCAAATTTTTCTCACTGTCTCCTTAAAATACTCAACAACATTCATAAACCTCTAAGCACCTGTGAATTATATAAAGAACGCAAGAGTTTGGTGCAAGGTGACTATTCCACTAGGCAACCAGTCACCTATAAACTAAGCAGAGCAGCATCTAAGCACTAAACATCTTGCAGCATGCAAGCCCTTTTTTTTTTTTTTTAATTTTGTACCTAGCCTTAAGGATTTCTGACCTTTCTCCATTGATTTACATTTGCATCTGACTAGCAAGTCTCCTACTCAACAGATTCACCAGAAATTGCAAACCAAATCTGTTCCTGCGCTCTAGCTCTTTACAAGTCATGTAACACAATCCCTTCCCAGTCAGTGGTTGCACGCAGAGACCAATACAAACCCATTTCCTCCTCCCATCTTCAGAGTGAAAACGTTACATCAGGCATGGATCTTGACATCCTGTTGTCCTGGAACCAGTGAATCAGAAAGTTCCTTCCTCACAATTGTATTCTTTGGAGGTGGAAAATAATTAACTTCCCCACCCCCTCCTCCTTCCTACTGCCACTGTCAAAAGTTAGAAAGTCACTTGCTTCTGTCTGGAAAAAAAAACCCCAGCCATCATAATTCAGTGCCAGAGAAAGTTTTTGTTGATCAAAGCATAGCCTGGTCTTTCCAAGGACACTGCCTCACTACATCCTATCATCCAGTCCAGAAAGAGAGCAGGTATTTTATTTTTGTTTTTAAAGCTTCTTTCAAAAAGTGAATGAATCAATAATGGGAGTTGAATTTGATATGTTACCAAAAGAGTGAACAACAGAAAAATGAAACTAGAAAATCAATTATCAAGGAATTCATTGCTTGAAGTATATTTTTCCAGCAAAACACAACATAAAAATAGTAAGGGTACAACAGGTCTCAGGGACTGTACACAAAAGCCGTCTATTTTACAGTCAATCAGGACATTTAGACATAGAAGAGCTCTAGCTTTTCCACATTTGTGTGAAACACTGAGCATCTCTGCAAGAAACTGGAGAGCAGTTTTGCATTCATGTTAGGTAAGGACAAAATTCATGCTCCAGGTTACTGCCTTTGCATGAGAGAATAAAATCTCCAAAAATCAGCTCTGGGGCAGAAGGAAAACACTGAGAAGCCTCACTATCAACATCCTGTCCATTTTTCCTCAGGACAAAAAGGTGTTCTGCTTCAGCCAGCTGTCTAACTAATGACTAGCACTTCCAAATTTGTAAGAAGGCTAGATAGTTTGATATTGCATTTTTCAAGAGCCACAGTAAGCCCGTATCATATTAAATAAAGAAGGGGGGGATATTGCTATACTGATGTATATAGACAGATATTGATCTATAGATAAATAGATATGTAACTTTGAGAAATCTTGAAGGACTAGAAATCCTACTCTTCCAAAAAAAATTGCACCTAATTGCACCTACATTCAAAAGTGAAAGTATCAGACGAATCAGTCACTGAAAAAACACCCCTCTGCCTTATTCCCATGACACAAAAAAAATAAAAGGGGGGGGGGGGGCACAATGAAAGCAACCCCCCAAAATCTAAAATTTCATTAGGCTTTAATTGTGCAGAATTGGTAAGTAACAACCCTACAACCCTTTTGAGTACACATTTTATGGACTCAACTGTACAAAGAACAGTATGACATGCACAGCATCACTCTAGCTAAAGGAAAATCTAAAACCCAAACGTGCACACCCCAGAAGGACATGTATAACCTAGACTAAATCCTGAAAAGGAGGGTGAAAAAAATCTACATCTATTTTCCTAATAATTGCTCAGTATAGAGGGGAAAAAATGTCTGAAACTAAAGGAACATGAAATGGAGGGGAAAAACCCATGACCAGTGTTAACTAATATTCTAAATATGGAAGGCAACTGTCCTGGTTCAAAAATTCATTGGAAGACAGCAATTTTGTGCAGTCTTACCAATGTGTGCACAGAAAAATACAAAGCAGATTTTTTTTGGAAAGTAGGAGGGCTGAACGAAAATGTTAATTATAACATGTTGTAATAAGGATACCCCCAAGATCAGCCCTATCTTTTTTGCTGCAGCATAGTCCCTAGGCATATGGCTAACTACTCCTTGATCATTATCCTGGCTAAAACTAGAGCTACTGAAGTTTAGGAGACTCATATCTAACAGAATTTCTTTCATCTCTAATAATTGCTAAACTAGCATAATTACTCATACTTGAGGTGAAATAGAGCCCAAGTTGTCTAATTTTAAAACAAAAACAAACCTCACCACCTCTTTTGGTCTTTGCACATCCATCTTTTGTCAGAGTCCTATGCCAAATGTTACATTACAATTTAAAAGTATTTAAAAGCCTCTCTTGTGCTGTCCAACTTTTATAAAGACAGCAACTGGAAAACTTTAATGCTTTGTAGTAACACTCTGCAAAAAGTATTTGAAAACAGACATGTACATTTTCACAGCACCAAATAAAACATGCCAAATTCTTTGTAGAGCTGTATGTTGTCCCTTCAGGGAAATATTTATATATATGCCACAGTTCTGATTTAAGCGAAATAACGCATTATCCCAACTCCCAGCTGGGACTGATTCTGAGCTCAGGTAGCCCTGCAGAAACCAATGGAAACTGTAAAATATGGCTAGCAAAAGATTCTAGGAGGTTGTCTTAGGGTATCAGAACTTAATATTGTATTTTAATAAATCTAAAAAAAACCCTCTCCAAATATGTTAATTATTTTACACAGAAAAAAATACTGAATCCATATGGTCTACATAAAATATTGACAGTTTTTCTGGATCTTTTCCTCATGCACAGTTATTCAAAAGGAAGAAAAGGAAGATTTTTCTTTTTCAAAATGTGGAAGTTTGAAAATACTGGATTGTGTTTCAGAACAAAGAATTGAGAGCTATTAAACCAGCTGTAAATTAGACAGAATGAATTATAGAGCTACATAAAGCCTTTCAAGAGATCTTAGATCATGGTGGGTAACGCTATCCTACACATGTTAGATAAGTGACTCCATACTGACAGCTTCCCTTGTTACACAAGTTAACAGCAACTCAGGAAAACAAAATCAAACCAATCCAAACACATCAGCAGCCTTACTAAACCTCTCAATACTATCTTTGTCACAAGATTTCACCTCTGTGGAAGCTAGCAGTACAACCAGCAGCTGTTTAGATGTTCACTTCCAATAGTGCCTAACCCCAAGCAGCAGACAGTGATGGTCAATATAACTCATGCTGGCCCCAGAAATAACAGGGCAGCATTACTGTAATCCTACAGCTAATCAAGACCATCAATATCACTACGCATTGCCAAAGTCAATGACTATTACTAAAGGTTAGGGATGTTTTTGTTGTTACAGATTTTTTTAATACATAAAGGCATGCTTTGGCAAGTCCAAAAGAGAACACTATAAATAGCACGCATTATAAAAAGATGCTAATCTTAAATCCTCTTTGTAATTTCTTTCTTTTTTTTTTTTTTCATGTACTCTTTTATGTTTGGTATCTTAATTTTTGCCCTTTTTTGGATGGCCAAATAGAAGCCAGCAATTTACTCATGCATCAAACAGATGTTTTTGCTTTTCAGGCCAAATGGAATCTTATGAATTTTTTGTTCCCTCCCTACAAAATGATGATGCCAAAATAACACAGTTCCTGAAAACAGCCCTTTCAGAAAAAGTTGTTTGGACCAGTAATACTGAAACTTTAAGTCAAGTTCACAGAAATAATGCCAATACTAATTGCTGTTTTTGTTTATGCTGGATTGATTATAGCCTAATCAGCAGACAATCTCATGACTTTTGAGTCTAGTCCATGCAATTTGGAAGCCAGTGAGGACTGGGGCTGCAAACAAACATTCAAAGAGTTGACAAATAGAAAAATGTAAAGGCTACTGCTGGAAGGGGGATCCGAATGTCAAATTCTCTCTGAACTATGGCTGCTGGTTAGTAACACTTTTCTTTTAATCCACTGTTATTCTATCTTCCTTGGTACTACATCACATAACCTGCACCTCTGCATGAGAAACATCCTTTCACTTGGAATCTATGCTGAGGAAACAGGTCCCATTAAAACACAGATACATTTGCTCAGTCTACCGATACTCTGCATGAACTGAGCTGCAGTTGTAAATTCATTCAGGATGAAAAGATCCCCTAGGTTTCCTCAAAAACAGGGAACAGCTTCAAGAGACATTCTGGGCTTGGCAATATATTTCAAGATAGAAGCTTTCTTTAAGCAGAGCATGGGTATGTAAAATACAGCTGAGAAATGCATCCCGCTCATCTTTCTAGGAACTAACATTTAGTAATTTTATTTCTGCATGTAGGACACAAAATTGCATTGAGTAAAAATTTACTTTGAAGTAAAACCACAGGTTGTTTGGGTTTTTTTCCCCAAAAAGAAATCAGAAATCAACACTTCTATTAAAACATGTGGAGCTGTACTAGTTTCCTTGTGATAGCTTATCTAACAACTACCATTTCAGTGATTTTTCATGAGTGACTTCGAACATAATAATGTATATTACCTGGCTTTAGCTTAGAGAAACCTGTGTTTAACATTTAGTAGAACTACATTTGCATTCTGTTTTGTATAAAGAATACCTAGTTTTCTTTGCAAGCAACTGTATTTTTGTAACTTTTTTTTTCTGAACAAACTTTCTCATCAAAAGCTGGTAGTAAGGGCAAAGAAAAAAACCTCAAGCCCTCCTAAAAGTAAAACCCCATAAACCAGAAAGGAAGGAGGGGGGGTAGGCAGTCAGTAACCCAAGTGTGATATCTCCAAAGCGTGCCAAGTCACAAAAAGAGGTTTACAATTCATAATGGCCAAGTTAAACAAGATACAAGAAGCTGCTCTGCCCCCCTCCCTAGCTTTCTCATCACAGGGGTCTCTACCATAGTTTTACTGAGGGAATGGCTCTGCCCCTGGATGTCAGGAGTTTAAGGAGTCATAACAATTGTCCTTCTTTGATACCCTTCATTTGCACAGTGCCTCTTTTGGGGCTTGCACACGAGTACCGTATCTCCGACTTCTCTTTCCCCACCTGCCTTTCTCCAGATATACTCCCTCCCTTCCTCACCAAACGCATTAGGTGATTTTGATCAGGTCAATGATACTTAATAGATTTTTTTTCCAGAAACTAAGGAAAGGAAATGGGATAAATTAATCAGTAGAATGAAATATAGGTCAGGACTGATGAGTTTGATACAACTGATCCTTCCCCTACCTTAAAGTACTCAAGAGTTGAACTTTAATTCCTCCTTCCTGAAGTAAAATAAGATATTCAACTTACAGTTTTTCAGAAAGTTGTCATTTACTCTCCTTTTGAGGCTTTATTTTTTTGCCACAAACCTGCAGTGTATTTGTAAGAGACAGTGTTTGTCATGGAAAATATTTAAATCTTATTTTTCCTCAGAAAGAATATTTTATCGTTCTTAAATTATAAGGGGCTTATCTAATGTTAGCCATGCCTATTTTCTTTCCAAGGTCCAAGCCTGACATGCAATCTTCACCAAGGGCTGGGGGACAGTCAGACCAAAGTTGGCAAGAAACCAAAACAGGGAAAAGGAAAAAAAAAAAAAAAGGAAGGTAGAGAGAAATAAATATAAAAGGAATGTAAACAGAAACCACGATAATTCAAAAAAGTGTATTTTCAAGAAACATAAGAAATGTCATCATTAGCTATTTCTTAACACCCACCATTTCAGATGAACATTAGTTTCATGCATTCAATATGAAAAACTCAATTGTCATTTTGTTTCAATGTATTTACCTGCCTTGTATCAGTATTCCCCTAAGATATAAGTTTCAAATTAAGTTATCAAAAGTGACAGACATATCAAAAATATCTCTTATATCTTCCCCCCAGAAAGGGTTGCTAAGTACATGACAAATTTGAAATGTAATGTGTAACTCCATATTTTATTTAGATGTAAAACAGCACTCCTGAGTTTAAATAACTCATTTACATACATTCAAAGAATAGTTTTTCAAATAAGCTATTTAAAATACTGTTTATTTTTATCTGTAGAACTACATTTTGTACTGACTAAATCAGTAATACTTAAGAAATCAGGAATTTAAGTAAGTGCTGCATTGGAGGTACAGTTGCAATTCTCCCTGCAACACTACTTACAGCTTTTGCTTGTTCACTAAAAATGAAGATGTAATAATTGATGGGCAAACTCTTATCCATGAATTTAAATGCTAGTCTATGCAAGCATCTTTCAGCTGCTCAGATGAATCGCATTATTAGCCCTTTCAGAAGTCTTACAGTCGGACTGCTTTCAGAATACTATTAATCCACTCAGAAACTGACATGATTCAAGAAAAATAAAACAGGCAAAATGAAAGAGATATCTGAACAAAGGCCACCAAGAATGATAACCTACTCCCCAAAGGTAATTACTGCAGCAATAATTACAGATGATGATTGATTTACTGCCTGGTTTTAGTTGAAAAATAGTAAATAAGACTCTGCAAAGAAATCTCTATCATCTCCATCCTGCACATTAAGTGGTTTTCTCAAGTCAGTAGTTTATTGTCAGCAAATCCAAGCTACTCCATCTGAAACATACAATGTTGCTGTTTTCGCATTTTAGGTATTCTCAGGCAACTGGTACATAAGAAAGGCAAAGCCCATACCTCCACATAAAATGGAAGCTGTATCTTTTGTTTTAAATTAAGTGTGATGTTTACAGGAAGATATTTGAAACAAACCTTCTCTCTGTAACACGTGTAACAAATCACCACGAGTGAAACATACCCAGTGCCTAACAGAAGAACGATTTCCTCTATTTGCCCATTAATTCTTAACCTTTATTCCTTCGCAGTTAAATACTTGGAGGTCTAAGACTATCCCTCTGTTAAAGTTTTCCTGCATCTTTTTGCAAATATGGCTAATTGGTCGCTCTCCTACTGGCTCTAAAACTCTTATGCGCACATAAATAAATCCTCCCTGGGAAGCTCAGAATATAAGCGTGCGCCCGAGCAACAGAACTTTCATTGTGGTATCATTTTTAAAAGGTAAAGGGAAGAGCGGCTCGTTTGTTCTTCACAAGATGCCAAATAAAAGCACCACTGAACTGCACAAACTTCGGTAAACTAGATACAGACGGCAGTAGAAGGTAAAGCAGTAAATTCAAGGCACCCTTTATTCCCTTCTAAAGTATCTGGAGAGTTTAAAAAAAATTTAAAAAAAGAAAAAAAAAGAAAAAGAAAAGGAAAGAAAAGAAAAAATAATTGAAGCCTGCTCTAAAGCTCACTGAAGTCAACAAGAAGACTTTGAAAAGCGAACTCCTGGAAAGAGTTGTTTCAAGGGAAGGGAGCGCAGTTTTTTGCCAGGTCCTCCTGTGCAAGTCCATAAAAGCAGCCCCCGCTCCTGCTTTCTAACTATGAAACTGCGCTGGTTTCCAGGCACTTAACTCCTGGTGCTCGCCAGCCCAGCCGGGAAGGAAGCGAGGCCTGCCGCCCGCCACGGCGCGGCTCGGGTCACCTCCCCGGCCGGGGCTGCCCGGGCTCTGCGCCCCTGCACCGCCGGCAG